>JAZGTK010000297.1:0-92493 GCA_036877625.1 Ambastaia sidthimunki
CCCCGTTCTTCTGTTGAACGTCTCGTCTGTTCTAGTCTTCACCTTCTTTCTCATCTGTTTTTTGCCCCACTCCATCTTGGGTTGTCCTCATAGTGGAACGTGGACTTGTTTGCACCCTCCAAAGCACGAGTTCTGTGTGGTTTCTGTGCTCATGCGCCCTTCTGATTTCTCTTGTCTTTCCTCTTCCTGCTTTGTCTTGAAGATCTTCCTGCCGTCTCTCGGGGGCCTTCACCTTTGCCTGAGGCCGGTATTACAGGTGACCTGCTGGCTGGTGAGGGTCTGATCTTTCTATCATCTCTAGTCACAATAATTTGCTTTTTTTACTTTAAATTTTTACTTTTGGCAAACGGTACGTATAGAATCTGAAACGATTCAGCATTTCAGCAACTAGTCAAATGCTTAACTTTCAGTGTTAAGCTTTGTTGACACTTACGAAAAACTGCTCGTGTTGTTGATTTTGTAAGTTGCTTTGGATAAAAGCATCTGCTCATTAAATACATGTAACGTAAATGCAAAATGAGCGGTTCATGTATTTTAAACTAGTTACTTTAAATGCTAATCTAATGGTTCTCACAAAAGTTGCACCTTTTCTTTATGTCTCTTTCTCTCTCTCTCTCTCTCTCTCTCTCTCTCTCTCTCTGATAGACACGTTTGATGCTCCAGCTGTTGCTCCAGTGGCTGCCACACCTGCAGCTCCAGCTGCTCCCGTCTCTCCTCCTAAAGCTGATCCTGGACCTGTGCTGGATCTCCTCGGTGTGTCCTCTAAACTCCCTCATGCAAAATCACTCATCCAGAGGACCACAGAATGTCTTTAAATACACAGATTGTCACATCCAGAGGCTTCCACAGTGTCCATTGATTTATGATGAACTGTAAAAGGGTTTGATTGTTGCATTTTACTACATAACCTTTGTGTTGCGCTTTTCCAAGTTGATTTTGTTTAGTGTTTCAGTAGCTCTGATAGACTGGTTACTGCACCCAAGGTTGTGGGTTCGATCGCAGGGAACACATATAATGATAAAATGTACACATTAAATGCACTGGTAGTCGCTATGGATATTAAAGTATTAAAGTGTTTAATGGATTAAAGAAATATAATCTGCTTGCATATATTTAGAGTTTGAATGTATTTTTTGAATTGTGAATTGGTAAGTATGAGGCAGTTTAATGTTTAATAATTGCCCAATTACTCTCATCTAGTTCTGCTTCAGAATGAAGTTTCTGCTAATTAAATTAAATCATATGGTGTTTAGTTGTTGTCTGGTAATTAATCAGTATCTGTTAAACGAGGCTGTGATGAAGTTGAGAGCAGAGCCATTTGTTCAGTGTTTGCATGCTGTGCTATCATGTGTGCGTGGCTGCATGTGCTGCATGCGTGGGATCATACAGTCTGCGTGTTAGCGTGTGTGTTTATGTGTTGGTGTGGGAGTGTGTTGTCCGGCTCACTCTCTCCATCTGCCCTTCTCTCAGTGTGTATGCAGCTTTAAGGCTCACTAATGCTTCTCCTCCTACATGCTGCGATGTGGGACGGCCGTCTCCTGGACAGACACGTTTGGGGATGCGGCCGTGCAGCCGCAGACCGCTGCGTCTGGAGTGCCATCAGATGACCTGCTTGGGGGTATGTGACACGTATGCTGATGCGTTGATAAAGGGAAAAAATCAGGACTGCCTCATTGTTTTGCATTTAAAAATGTTTCATTGATGCAACGCATGTTTTAATGCATGTTGTTAAAGCAAAAGGTTGTACTATAAACAAATTGAGATTATTACAATTATTTAAAAACTACATCTTTAACTTTTTGGGTTAAAAATGAACAATAATCCAAAAAGGTCAGATTTTGCAGGAAATGCTATTTTGACTTCATTTAACTTCAACATGCATAAAAAAAATTACTTAGTAATGTGCAATTTTATTTAGCAAACAGAGATGGCAATAGTGAGGCAAAGGTTACAGCTTTTATCAAAATCTTAGAATTCAAAAGGCCCAAACATGTTTATACAAATGTTATCAGTGAATACAAATATTATCTCAAAAATATCTGCTGATGTTTTTCCTGGACCATCTTGAAAGTAAGTTGTGTTAGATGTGAGTGTGTTTATGATGGTGGGTTTTGATTGGCCTCTGTCTCTTAACGTCTGCAGGGCTGCTTTCACCAGTTGCCCCCACAGTTACACCAACCCCAGCACCAGTGCCATCATTAGCCCCAGCTGACCTGCTGGAGTCAGACTTTGATGCCTTTGGCCCTGTGCCGGTTCCTGCAACAACAGCTGCGGCAGATAGCTCCACAGCTCCCCCTGGTGGCTTAAATGCATCAGGTGAGGTGAAGCCTCCTGTGGGTCTCTCAAATTGATTGATATACAAATACTGTAATTACACTGTCAATTGGTGAGCATAAATTATGTCCTATTTGACAAACTGAATTTATTTTTGTTGTGGAAGTGAGTAGTTTTGCTCTGCTGAATTCTGCTCTACTCTTTAAAGCTTCTCTGCTTCTTAGCGCGCTAGTTCTGCATGTGCGCTAGTTTTTGCTGACCTTCTCATGTAATAAACAAACCAAACAATTCTTGTTCCGGGAGGTCCACAGACCTGCAAAGTTTAGCCTCAACCTACTCCAACACACCTGCCCGTGGGCTAAACTCTGCAGGTCTGTGGACCTCGTCGGAGACCTTTAAAAAAATGTGCTGTCGCTAAATGCTCTTTTCTTTTTTCTCTTATATCTTCTGTTTCCCCTGCTCTGAATTGCTACACATCACCCTGGCTTTCTTAATATAACGCTCTTTTTTCACTTCCTCATCTGTCTCATCTTTCCTCATCTCTCTGTCTCTTTGCCACCGTTCTAATTTCTCTCCCTGCGCTCCGCTCTGGCTCATTGCTTGCTCCCGCTGTGCGATTGGTGAGTTGGCTGGAGAGCGCCGTTCAGGGCTTCGCGGCATGTATGGTTTTACCCAATCAGGCTGCAGGGTTCAGGAAGTGTGAATGTACTAGCGTTCACTTCCTTTGACGTTTTCCGTGCAGTATGTCTCCTGTTCTCCTGCATCAGAATGAATTGTCTGCCTCTGTGTTGTAGCTACTGCCTTCACTGTAGACCTTGAGAAATTAGATTCTGATTGGACCAAACCCTTCCTACATAGCTGTTAAATGAAAGTGCACTAGGTGTTTTTTGTTTGTATTTGAACTTTAAACTGACTGATTGGTCTACGTTTTTGGTAGTTGATGCCTGTCTTTTTGCATGTATATTTGTCACTTATGTTTAATTTAGTTTATTCCAAAGCTAAAAGTTTCCAATAAAAGGGGAGTTTCGGCTAGTTGTGTGCCTTCAGAATGTTGGCGATGTTCTGGTCACTGGTCCAGACAGAAAACCTTTTGTTGCTCACTGATTTAACTAGACCCTTTATCTCATGTAAAGTTCTTTCAGACGTGTTTCTCAAAACTACCTTTCGTTTCATAATGGGCAGAAAATTACTTAGTGCACTTTTAACATTTTTCCAAGACCTAAAACGTTCTTGTATATGGTTGAAGTTTTGGGTTGTTGACAGCTGTTGATTGGAGTTGCTGGAACTTGCTGGATCTACTTCCTCTGGTCCAGCTGGTTCTGCAGTGAGGATTTTTCCTTCTGTGCTTGACAGAATTTTTGCAGTCGTGTTGTGCTGCATCCTTCAGCTCAAAATGCAATGCAGTGAAAATCCCGTATGCATATGTTCTGATGTGACCAGTTTGCAGCGTCCCAATGCATGTACCCTGGATGCAGATTCGAATCCCCTTTAATATTTGTTGTCTAAAACAGAACACAGGGCTCTGAACCCACAGACACACCCCTGTGCCGCATGTATTAACTCACTCTTCTCTGTGCTCACCCCAGTGTTTGATGGGTTAGGAGACCTTCTAATGCCAGCCATAACACCTCAGAGCACAGGCGGGTCTTCCATGGCTACAGCCAGCACGCCCGTCACACCTGGAATTTTGCCGGCTGCTGGGCCCACCATGGCACCGGTGATGACATCAGGAATGTCCCCGGCAATGCTTCCGACAATGACACCTTCAGCTGCTCCACCAGTCAAACCACTTGGAGGAGACTTGGATTCTTCACTTGCCAGTTTGGTTGGAAGTACGTATGGAACGATAATGGACGATAATGGAGTCATGGGATGTATTCCAGCTAACGGAATGTTTTTAGAACGTTGGCTAACATTCTTTCAAAGTTCTCTCTTGCAGTGACTTTAGTAGAACTTGTAATATATCATATATATATAAAAAAAGTCATTTATTAAGTTCATCAAGTTATTGAAACATTTTTAAAACATTACAAAATTAAAAAAATTAATTCTTTAAAAAATTTGTTCTTATAACCAAGCAATAAAGTTAATACAAAGTCTAAAAAAATGGACAAATTTTACTTTTCTAGAACTTTTAACATTTTGTTGCTTAATAGAAATGTTAAGAAAACATTCAGACATCCTAGAATTGTTAGCTGGGATTGTTGTACAGGCAACACCATTTTATGCTTATCGCTCTGTTTTTCCTCTTTTCTAGATTTGGGGATGGGAAGCCAAAAGAAGTAAGTGCTCTGTGTGTTTTCTAGACACCTGTAATGTCTATGAGACAGAATGAATTGCTCAATTTGACCTGTATTGACAGTTCTGTATTGACAGTTCATTCGGGCTGTTACAGAGGCTTGATTGATTTGCTCCTCTTTGGAGGACAATTAAATTTACTGTGGCAACACAGTTGTTCATTTATGAGTCAATGAATGATTTATGTGAAGTTGACTGACAGCTGATTGTTTTTCACAGGGACAACCAGTGGAGTGAGAAGAAGCTGACAGGAGGAGCTAACTGGACCCCTCAGGTAGCCCCCACTAGCTGGGGCACACCCGGCGCTCAGATGGTAAGAGTCACTCCTTCCTCAAGTATTTATAAGACTGGAGTTTTTGTTATTAAGATTGTGATTTTTGTTTAGTCTGGCTCCGCCCCTGGAGCCTCAGGTGCTGCCGCCCCATCTGGAGCTATGGCCCCGCCCATGGGAGCACAGCCAGGCTTTGGCATGGTGAGAAATTGCTGTATTTATCTGCTTATGGCAAACATTTTCAAACTTTAAGTTGCGACACACATCCAGTGATGATAAACCCCCCGAAACCCGCTATAAGGCTAAGAGTAGTCTACTAAAAACTCAGTAGCCTATGAAAACATGTTGTTTAAAGTTTTCATAGTTTTTTATAAACTGTTATAAAACCTGTAATTAAATTCATGTGCCCATAAAAAATAATGTAATAAAATTTTTCATTAAGCTAGTATGACACTGAGAAATTCTTAGTTTTTTTTACTGTTACCGTCTGCAATTCTTTTTTCTTTTTTTCCTTTTTTTCAAAAATAGTTTAGATAAAGTTGGAAGAAAATTTAGAACCCTCACTGTTAAAACTTAATGCATCCCACAGAGGGTTAACATGTTCTGGAAACAGGGTGTCTGTTTGGTTCTCCATCGTAGACGTTTTTTATCTTGGTTATTTTTCACTCAGCCCGCAGCAGCAGGAGGTCCCATGATGCCTCAGCCTGTGATGATGGGTCAGCCCATGATGAGACCACCATTTACAGGGCCGGCAGTACCAGGAGCACCGGTAAACAAGCACATACCACAGACACGTGCAGTTATTACATTCTAATCTGGATCCTGTGTTACAGCAGTTATTTAAATAGTTTTGCATATCAATTTCACTAACCACGCCCCCTTTGTCTAATTAGCTGTCTCCAGGACCAGCTGTGCAGAGCCAGAAAAAGCCTCCCACCAAGGACCCCCTTGCAGATCTTAACATCAAGGACTTCTTGTAATTTATAGGTATATTATTGTCAATTGGCTTTTTATCAGTTATGTTTATAGAGCAGTATATAATGCAACATTTTTCTGTTGTTCAATTTTCAGTATTTTTTCCTCAAAGATTGAACTCCAGTGAAAGAGGACTGCTGTCTGTTTACACCCCCCAGACGCCTGAGGAGCCCACAGCTAGAGCTCCACTGACTCCGCCTCCTCAACTGAGTCCAACCCACTTTGCCCCGCCCAGCATCCGTGTCATGTTGTAGCACAAACTGTGAAGTGAATCATAGATAAAAACAAGCTGAAAACGATGGTGTGCTTTTTCTGATGTCATCTTTTGTTGTAACGAAACAAAACAAAACTATTTAAAAAAGATTATAAAAGATTACGTATGTACACTTCATAATGTGTTAAGAGTGATGTGTGTGTGTATGTATGTATGTTCTGCTCAACTGTACTGGGACCCCTGGGGCATCCCTCGTGGGGTCAGAGGTGTGACAGCCCACCCTGAACCTGTTTGGTTGTGTGCTTTTTGTTGTATGTTAGTTTGGGAGCAATGTGAAATGTATCATTTGTGGAAGGTACCCTGTATATTGACAAAACAAAGATCTCCCCTCTTCGCTCATTTTTGTCGGTGGGTAACTTATTGATGTGAACCTGGTAATCAAATCAAAAGACAGGCTGTTGTCATCTCCCATTACCAACTGATATGGTTGTTTACAAATATAAATATATTAAATATTTATATTACATATAGATATATATGAATATGTATTCATTAATAACATATCCAGGCTTGTCTATCCTAGATGTCCCCATTGGCTATTACATTTTTTTTTTTTATTTAATGTAATTTGGTTTTAGTTCAAATCATTTCTTTGTTCTGACAACAGATCTAATGAAAGCTTAATCTCAGTGCTACTAATCTCAGACAAAGCCATCTCTGAGAAAAGCCTTTTGCAGTCTCTTAATCGAACCATTCATATGTACAGCAACTTGTTAAACTGGTTATCTGGATGTTTTTCCCCCCAAACCCCTCAAAAGTTCACAGTTGTAGTCAGTTGAAATGCCGTGTTTGAGTCTCTTATAGTTCCTTGTGCTTGTATGAATTCCAAACTGAAGCTGTGTAGTGTTATTTTGTATTATTGTAGAAGAACCGTTCACAGGTTTGATTCTCAGTCTTGACCCTCTCATAGCACATTTTGAACTCTAGTCCCTGTTTGTTAAGCGTAATGGTCAAATGTTGCTCCCTCTGTTGGTGAGTGGAGATACTGCAGTTTACACAACAGAATAAACCGCAGGCAAGATATCTAGAATGAAAATACTGATTTCATGGATGGCGTGTTTTTATTCTGGATGATATAGGGCATAGATGCACATGCTGTTTATTTGCAGTGATAGTGACTCTTAGATCTTTGTCATAGTTTTCAGAGGTTGTCACTGTTAAACAGTGTTACAGAACGATTTAATTGACATCCATGTAGAAAATCTCCAGCTAGAATCGCTGTTTGTTGTCATGGAAATGACAAAGGCGGATTTTTGGATCTTTTTGCAATTCTCAAAATAAATTGATTGATTCATAGTGACACCCTGCATAGTGCATGTAAGCCCTTTGAAATGCAATAAACACTGATGGGAAGAATTGGCTGAGTTCCCCTATGTCTGTTTTCACCAGGGCTTAAAAACAAAGAAACAACAGTGACTGTGACATTATATTTTGCTTCAGAAAATCCCTTTTAACTTGATGTTTTAGCTCTTGTGCATAGCAAAAGCTAAACCTTACACGCAGGTTTGGAGTGGACATGGATTAGCAGTTAGGTTAGCGATGAGTAATGTTAGCAATTGTCTTATTGAGAAACAAATACACACTTATTTTGTCCTCTTGGACCAATACATATACATCTCAGTTTATTTGGTCCTTAATAAAAAGTACAGAATGAAAAAGTATTCTAACCATATTTGCTACATTGCTTTTCTCTATATCATAATTACAAAAAACATGATTATTTACCATTGACTGCATTTAAATAACCCTGTGTATTTTGTAAGAAAAGGGTGGTTCAATGAAACCTCTAATCCACACCTCACATTAAAGTTCTACAGTAGCCTGTAACTGACAGGTCCTCTAATGTTTTGTATTTAAAATTAAATTAGCACCAAAAGTCAACAAGGACTATCATATTTCTGAAGGTCAAACCTCACAGCAGTTCCTGCATTGTGATACAAAAGGCAGCAACATCGATATAAAAGAAAGCCTAAAAAGTTTACAGCTCATGCTATACACAACCATAACATTATATAATAATAACCTACAAAAACAAAACATTTTTAAAGAACCAGCACGTTGATTAAACTTTCAATAATCAGATATGTTCTTTAAAAAGAAAAATCTACAAATAAACAAGCTTCTCTCTGAAAAAGTTATTTTTCTGTGTCAATATTTCAGGTCTAATTTCTACACATCAAGACATTCAGACAGATAAACAGACTGAACAAATGCCTCCCATTGCAAAACCACACTGACTTTCTAATTCAAAATAACATAGTTTATTATTTATTCAATATTGACATACTAATATTTCTCATTAAAGCTGCAATTCATAACCTTTTTAGTAATAAAAATCTGATATGGAGTAAGTACATAACAGATCAGTGTTTAAAACTGTCTCTTTATCTTCCCAATCCGCAACGATAATTTTATAATAATGATTTACAGTTTGAGCTGTCGGGTCCGATTTTCCAGGAAACGTCAGTGTGACGTGGTTACGTCACGCCTGTGAACAGAAAGTTACGGATTGCAGCTTTAAGACAGGCTTGAAATAGCCTACATTGAATCTAGCCCCACTGATTCAAACCAAAACATGTCTCATTAAATAAATTAAGGTATCAAAAGAGCCTTACTTGCAATAGTTCATTGATGAGTTTTGTGTTGTGAATGTCTTTAAAGTTTTCTTATGCAACAGCTTGTGTAATTTGGGGGGAGCACAAACGGGAGACACTAGAGTTGGTGGGACGTGTGGGAGTGTCTTAGGTTCCCTGGCACTGCCTGGAGTCTCCGTGCACCCAATGACAGATCTGCGCGTACTTCAGCGGCGTGATTCGTACCGCCACATTGTAATCCTGCTGCTCCCCGTTAACATCCACCCACTGGTGACCCGAGAAAACCCCGATGATCTTGCGCCTCCATTTCTTCTCGCCAGGTTCTTTGAGGCGAATGTAGACACCCGAACCGCTGGATCCGGGCTTGGCATCGCAATACTGGTACAACAAGTCGTTGGACTCCTCCGATACAGAGCAAAAGCGGTAAACCAGGTTGCCCGGCCGGTCATCGTCGAAGCCTGAGAAGTGAATGCGCCCGGCTGGCAGCTTTTTGATTGATGGGATGACACCTAGATCCATGTACTTGGTTTTCTGCGCCCTTTTAAGCTCCAGAATTGCGTAATCATAGTCAGCCACCAAGCGCTCAGAGATGCCTTTAAACCAGCCTTTGGGCACCTGCATCTGTTTCACCCGCGTCCAGCGGAAAGAGGGTTGATCGGTACCGACGCTCCGCCGGCTGCGGTTTCTCCTGCCTTTGCCCTTCCGTTCGTGCTTCTCCACAAGCTCTTCGTTTTCATTCGTTTCCGCATCATCTTCTTTATTCCTCCTCTGTCCTTTTCCCTTCCTCCCTTTTCCCTTTTTGCCCCTCCTGCGGCGAGATTTCTCTTTCAGCACACCCACACTGAGTTTCTGCACCCCGTCCAGGTAGTCCGTGCCATTGTGGATGCAATGCGCGGCCGTCAGCACATGCTTGGGGGACACCAGCACTCCAGAGCAGCCCGTGGAGATCTTCACAGATGTGGAGAAGGGATATTTTAAGGAGTATAGCTTGTCGGCGATGGTGAAGCGCGTGTCCGTGCCGTAGACCTCTCGCCTGCGTCGTGCGTGCGGTGAAGCGTTTTCTGTCCAGTCGCTTCCGTTCAGCTCCCGTACCGTGACGGTGGTGAGTGTGCGCGTCCCGTTATCGTACATTGTTTCGTAGGACAGTAGCTTTTCCAGATCAACCAGGCTGGGCTCCGGGAGACCCCGCTGGCACTCGATGCCACATATTCCGTGGAGCTCGTTCTGCGGTTTGGCCGAAAACTCTGAGCTTTCCAGACGCACCGTGCGCTTTTCTTGAACCAGTGGCACTTTCTTTGGCGGCCAGGTGTACTCGTCGTCCGGGGCTGCAGCCACCAGCACGGCCAGTGCCGAGATGGAAAGCAGGAGTTTTAAGGGTACCGGGCCCATTGCAGAGAAACCCCTGATTCCAATAGAAAGGAAAAAAGAGAGAGTTAAAGTGAGATATTTTACTTACAATTACGTAACACTGATTACATCACAATAGTGATGTTAGTACCAATTTTTAAGAACATCTTTTACTTTCGTTTTACCACTTTAATTTGAAAATTTAACAAAGTTATAGGCCTAAATATAAAAAATAACCAAAATATAAACGTATGCGATACATTTGTTCTATCTTTTCCTACTTGAGAATGATCACTAGGGGGCGGCAAATATTAAAGCATGCACCATATCCGGACCCGGGACAGTATCGTACATTCTACATACAGTTTTTCTATCATTACCATTATAACATACCAAAGATATTTAGCCGCAATCGTAATACATCTGTTTAATTAACATTTCTAAATCAAACTCAAAAAGAGTCTGTTTATGGGACACACATTTACTCTTAATGCAAAGCATTTTCATTAGATGAGAAATAACTAAAACACTATTGAGTGGCAGATTTGTTGTAGTAGCTTTAGAGACAAAATATCACACAATCAGTCTCTACATTGCACCAGGCTGAGAGCAGAGAATCAGCAGTTAGATGAAAAAATGATGCTGAGTCTGTGGAGAAGTTTTGTGCCAGTGAGTGTAAGTTTATTGACCCTGTGAGCATTTTTGAGTTATTGGCCTGGAAACCTTCCCTACTGTCCTGCTAAATGTCTTATTTAAGTACATATCAGGACTGTAGTAATGAAAATGCAATTGGTACTGTAACCAATAAACCTGAGGACAGAATTACATCATGCGCATAATTGAAAAAATGTCTATACACAATTTTATCCAGTCAGTGCTTTTGCATTCATCAGTGTATCAGGTAACAGCTCCCATTCAATGAGTTTGAAATATCAGTGCATTTCATTTTTTCACCAGACCATCAATTTGCACAGAACTGAGGATGATTGTCTGCCTGCAGCTGCAATATGCAGGTTACCGATATTTGTAGTTACACAACAAAATAAATTATGCAAATAAATTATGAACGTGCAAAGTAGCAATTTAAAATGAAGGGAGGGTCAAGGCAGATTATATAGTAGATGCTTTTGTCTGCAAAGTGACATAACAGTGGCACAATACAATAATAAGACACCTACAGCAGAAATGTATTGTGCATCGTGGCAGAAATTATTAGACACCCACACACTGTAAAGTATAAATACACAAAGCTAAAGGTTGCCTGTAAAACACACAACTAAGCAAATCACAGACACACTTTGTCAGCAGACTCACATTCATTCTATGACAGACAATTGAGGCCTTTTCAACAAAAACAGCTTACAGCCACATTTTCCCACGAGCAGCCAGTTAGGGGGTGGCAATATATGTCAGAATATATATTGCTACTGTATCCTTTATTTTCCCATCCAGAGCTCAAAGCCCAATCCTCACACCCCACACTTTACTCCGGCATGCCATCACTGTGGATCATCTTGATTGTCCCTTTTCCACACGGATTGTCTGCACATACAAAACTATAGGGCCTATATAGGTGTGTGTGTGTGTGTGTGTGTGTGTGTGTGTGGGAAGGGGGTGTGCGGCTATGGATCTAGGCAATGACAAACCAGATGGAGAGTCAATGAAAATTACAACACTCAGAGGTCTCAGTAAATTCCAGCTAGTGACAGTTTCAGCCTTCAAAAAGACTCTTGCAAACTCACTGTGGCATGTTGACTGATCTCTGAACATTTCTGTTGCAACCATAATCTGATATTCCTCCATCACGGCAGAAATGTCATCATATCATTTCTGATGACTAATCTTAGCTCATGATCGTCTGGGTAAAGCTGGGTAGATTAAAAAACTATTATATTTCTTAAACTTACTGCTTTAAAAATACTGGAAGGGGAATTTTAAAGAAATTTTCCCATCCGTGTCAGCATCACCCCTTTTTTTCCATTAGAAGTCTGGAGGCGCATTTGCAACTCTTCAACTAACATTTCGATCAACCAAACGGTGGCGCTGGTGGTCTCATTTTAAAATAAATTGCCATCGACTGCTGAGATCATTTAAAGTTGGCTGAGTTTCAAGCGCATGCATTTCCCTCACTGTCTGTCATTCATGCATGAACATTCACACCAGCAATGTTTAATAATCAGCAGGTTAGCTGTACTCTTCATTGGAAGAGTTACCATGGTAACCACAATTTTCGCCAAAATATCACGATTATGACAGTACAATACAGTGAAAAAACGTTGCAGAAACGTTGGTTATCACTGTACATTCTTGCAAGCTTTTCACAAACGTGTTAAATGCGTTTTCAGAAACATTTATGGCAAATGTATAAGAATAGTTTTTGCGATCATTTTATGATGAAATCAGTGCACAGTTCATATACTTAGTTTTCTCACAGAAAATAAAGCGCATCTATCACAGACTCAGAGGCTCTGCAATCCAGCTACACAAGAAGTTACAAAATGACCACGACTGACTAGAAATAAAGATTTTGTATTGATTCTGCACAAACTAAACTTACAAAATCAGACAATAAAACTTTTAAAGCATTGGCAATAAACCACACAGAAGACGATTTAATCCTGCATAATAATCTAGGACTCTGGACAAATGCTAAACAATTACAAATGTACTCCAGATATTCAGCTGGCAGAAGGCCTGTATATCACCACTGGTAACTCTCACTAAAAGGTTAAAAGCATCATACCTGCTATCATTCGATTGACAGATATGTTCAGTCCCTATAGGAGTGTCTGTTATTTAAACAGAGCCCGTATTTCAAGAGATACAGATTTACTTCATCTCAGAGATCTTCTTCTTGGTGGCTTGACAGTCCGTTTCTTCTCATATCTGCTCCACCTTCAAGGCACAGAGAGCACAGAGACCTCGGGAGGAATTACACTTGACGTTTAAAGGAACGGGAGGAAAAAGTCCCAACAAGATTTTCACAAAGGATTTCGTGTAGGGGAGGGACCATCAGACCAGCGGAGAAACTTATAGTGCAGCGTTGAAGTTCAGGACGTTAATATAATAAAACGTGGGATTCTGAATAAACCTTTTATTCCTTTCTTGGGGATTCAAAGACTCGTTCATTGTATGTATTCAGCGGGACTTTCATTGAATCTGGGCGATGATTCGTTCCGCTGTGCGCACAATAGCCCAGCAGCGCTTTATTGTGGTCAGATCCGTTCCCATATAGTGACACTTGTCTCTGTGTACATGATGTGTGTGGTAAACAAGCGAGCAGGGGGTCTTCAAGTTAAATAGGGGCCTTCACGTTTGTGTGCACATTTATGCATACACTTATATACAAACGGACACGTTTTGTGTTTACTCTTAGTCTGTCCACTTCAGATGTCGGTCTCTATTGAATAGTTTATGAGGAGCGTTCGCTGCTTCATTCACTGCGATTTATTATGCATCAAACGTTTTGGTTTGTTCAATGAGTTGCCTTGGCGTAGAGAAGTGATTTCTTTATTTAAAGACCATCTTCGCGTTTAGATACTTTACACAAGCATGCATAAACAAATATTTTCGCTAAATTCAATTACAGCATTCACTCGGGTGAACACGCGTGACATGACCCGGGTACTTTTGTATATACTTGTTCCCCCCAACCACCATTTTTCATGCAAATCATTTATTAAAATATTACAAGTAGCATCTACAAATCTCCACTCAGCATAATCAAATGATAAACGTGTTGAGCGCCAGCTGTCAACAGTGTGTGGACGTCTCGCGAGACTCTAAACCAACGCTACACTTTGGTAGCGTTAAACAAACTATCGCGAGATGTTGTTCCAATCATTTGCAATGCTTTACGAAAGTTGTGATGTTAATTCATATTTACACTGTTTGTTTTGTTTTGTTTAAACTATTTGTTAAGGATTTTCTGAATGGCCTCATCAGCACCGCCGCCCACAGGTGAGATAGGTTTTAATACAGGTTTCTAATAGCTATTGTTTATTGTATAATCATGAAGTTTTATGGATGGGTAATTCATTCATCTCATTAAGTCGTCAGATGGCAGATGTCATAGATTTACCAGCCGTGGTTTGTGTAGCTGAAGCTAAACACAACACAACTTTACTTTAAAAGTAAATATTATACCTTAAATTAAGGTATAATACTTGGGAAAATGTACAGGTGATGTTTTGTGTCATTTGTTGTATCTCCGTGTCAATGTCAGGCGATGAAGTACAGTAGCTGAAGTACAGTACTAGTAAATATCAGTACAGGACCTAGTAAGTTGTCTTTAGTTAAAGCCACTGATATCCGTCTTAGTTTGATGGTGCAGGGGGTGAAACCACCGAGCGGCCATACTGGTAAATCCAAGCACATTGTAAGGACTCTGACAGCCAATATTTTGACGTAAAATGACCCAGTGTTTTGCGTACCAGTTGCACAAGATTAATTTTAATGACATATGTAAAGTACGAGTGTACATACGGTACCAATATGGCGGCGCTGCGGCTTCAACAATATGACGTAATGACGTCATCACTTCGCCAACACTTCATAAAGTGTTTCTGGTCTCCTGTCCATAATGTGCATTCAAGCATCGTCTTGTTAATTCGTCTTGTTTGCCCAACATTTCAATATTAATAGCAATGCATAAAGAGCAGAGCTGTGAGGTTGTCAAGTTTGAACACAGAAAGGTGATCTCACCGCTTTAGACTGTTGCCTCCACCCTTCAGCTTGGAGAATGTGTCATAACGATCATCACAAACTCCTACACAGAAAACGTTTAATTTTGTAAAAATGATTATTTTGGGGGCTTTTTGCCATTTTTAATGACGGCGATGAAACACAGGACGGGAAATTGGAATCAGTACTTGACACAAGCTGAAATGAATCACTTTTGTATGAGAACCATCTCACTGCGTATGCATGTATGCTTCAGCTAAAGGTTCATAATTCAGTACTGTGTAAAGTATCACTCTGAAAGGAATGACGGTGGGCAGATGGGACACACTGGTTACACAGAAGGGTCTTTGTCTGGGGCAATGCTTAATTTAAAACAGGAAGTCATATTTTCATGATTGCAATTAAACAGCTGGGTTTTGTACTAAAGATTAATGCCTAAAGGACGTTTTGAATGTTTCTAGAACTTTTAAAGTAACATTTTTAACATTTTTGTTACTTAATGGAAAGTTAGGGAAATGTTCTTACAGCCTAGCTGGGTTTATCTCCATTGCTGTGGTCAGATTAATTCACACAATTGTCCACTTAAACTGGACCCTTTATTCCATTTATATGCAAAAGAAGAAACTTCTCAGGCCCAGAAGTTTAAGAGAAGAAAATGTGAGTGTTGTATTGAATGACTGCTCAGGCAAATCCATAGAGTGTGGATGAAGGTAATGCAGATTAAAGGGTGAGATGTTTATTCATGCAAGCCACACTCATAAACCATTTCAGCAGACTTTCAAGACCCACCTCTCCTGCTCTTACTAGCGCTTCCACCCAGACAGAGAGCCATTTATAGAGAGACACATTCCTACCCGCCCCTCCTTTTCCCTTTTACACTAGCCTTGGGTTCATACTGAAGTTGTTGACTGTAAATATTTAGACACGTCCAAATAGATCAAAGGTCAAGAATGCCGTGTCACTATACAGCAAACAGATACAAGCAGAAATCAAACATGGTATGAAGATATGCACATTAGTATTGGCAACTGTTTCCAAACAATTCATATGTATACAAAATGCAAACATTTTATAGACATTCTGTACATATTTGTCATGTGGGTGGTTTGCATGGTAAATTAATACATTTATAAACACTTTGAGTTCTGCAAGAATCTCTCTAAGGGATCTGGATAAATGTGTTATTTTAGGCCATGCCTGAGTTTTTACAAAACTCAACACCGCGGTTTTGACCACATTTAAACCTCTAGAAGTGGTTTTATTCAGAGCAGAATACACACTGTAATGTTTGCATGCAAACAGGAAGTTATAAGAATGTTCATGTCTTGATTAAAGTAGCCCACCAAGACTGGTGCTGAAGTAAGATACTTGGACAACCTCTTTTAAGAGACATGACCTTGTACACTCGTCCTAAAGTTGCCAATATACACAAGAGAGAAGCAGAGCACTTCAAGCATACAAACAGCTAATACAAAGTAAACAGAAATGGTTCCTAAGCAAACACACTGATTTGGCACAGAAGGCTTTCTGTTCCCAGATTCGCCCAGACTTGGTCTGCAGGCCGGTTGTTTTCAAGTCAGTGGCTTGATTTGCTTCCCTTTTTGGTTGTGAGTTTGGTTAGTCTGTTGCTTTAGTGTTTAAGTGTCAGTGGTGTGATACCTGGTGTTTTTCACTCAGAAGCTTCCTGATGAGCTAATAGGTTATTTAGTCTCTGCTAAATCTTAAAGGTAAAATATTTTTATACAAAGCATCCAAAGTCAGGCTCTGGAAACGTGACTTGTTGTGTGTTCAGGAAACTTCTCGGTCAATAGCACCGTTTGCTTATCTGTCTAAATGTCTACATATTTAGATGTCTAACGTCTAACTTTTGTTGTTTTAATATACACAAAACTTTTTTTTCTCAAAATTATGATTTTTTATAGCCTTTTTTCAAATAAGGACGGCCCTCAAAAGGACTTTTACTGACTTTTGGGTATAAATTTGTCCCCAATACATGATTAAACAAACACACACGCACAGAATTTTCCTAGAGGTCAAAAGGGCATTCATTCACCAAAGCATTGCTAATACAGAAAGCGAGAGAAGATTGTACATTTTTAGACTTCTGATTGCATTGTATTCTTCACACAACTGGCTAATGTGCTTCTTGTTTGGCAGGGAGTCAAATGTCTTTACATCTTACAGTAAACTCCTTAATCATCTTGGCCTTCCTCTTTGTGCTACATCAAAGAAGCACACAAGTTCAAAAGCAGCACTTATTTCCTTTTATGACCTTGAACCTGCTTCGCATTTTTCAATCCGCTCCACATTTTTCAATCCACACAAGAGCACAGCATGGCTGATTACGACTTTATTGCCCTCCTTATCTCTCTCCTTATCTTTCTCTCTATTTTGCATTTAGCATTATTTTTGCATCTGTAGCTCGTGTGCTGACATGCTTGTTTTTTTCAGTCCCTGCTAAACACGCAAACACGTGCAGGAACTGTGTGTTTTTGTGTAAGAAGATTACTCAGTCTCAACAACGGTACAGTAAGTGATGGAAAATTTCAGCGAGGGCGTTAGGACAAATAGTCAAATTCTTAAATTATGACTTTGCAGAAAGTTAAAAGGTTGCTATGCCCTTGTTTATAAATACTGGTGTAGACCAGATTTAAAGTAGTCAATAATGTAGCATTTCATTGGTAGGTGTCGGAGGCCTGGTGGGAGATAAATGTTTAGAAGAGTTATATGTTGTGGAGCTGAGCCGTGTAAGCGATTAAAAGCAACAACAGCACCATAAACTCAGTTCTTTACTGGACTTGAAGCCAGTAGAGAAATGCCAAAAATGATTGTGATATTTGTTCTCTTCTTAGTGGTGTCAGAAACCTGGCAGCTGTGTCTGAGGGAGGCAAGAATTACAGTAGTCAAGACTTTACAGCTTATATCACAGCTTTTAAAACAGACAGAATAAGATTCAGTTTGGAGACAGTTCCCTGCTGTCAGTTAAGATTAGAGATGCTGAGAGAAATGTTTTGTGTCAGGTTAAAATAAAATATACAATTGACATGCTATGGTTCCTTAACGTGCTTACCTTCATCTCTCTCTTTCTCTCTCTCTCTCTCTCCCCCTCTCTCTCTGTCTCACCAGGATCTGAGTTGTGTGTCTGCTCACCCCTGCTGAGATTCTAATGTGATATAATAACTGTGCTTGTTATAAACTGCATTAAAATACCTCACGGATAACTGACGTGTTTGAAAATTGGCTTGTTGTGATGCCGCTCACTGTGACCTTCTATAATAACTCTTGAGTTATTTTGAGACAATATGTTTATACATTTATCTACTTAACAGTGTCTAGCAGTAGAGGTTCATACGTTTAATTCTAAGTAGTTAGTAATGGACAGTTTTATGTGCTAAAATCAGAAACTGTTATAGAAATAGAGACTTAGTGGTGTCATTGTTTTAAACTTATAGACATTTTAAAGGCTTGTTCTTTTTATTTTCTACCACCTTGTATTCTTGGTCCCCTGAACCACAGAAAAATCTCAGCTAAATATAAATAACTTTTAATATAAATAACAGGCACAGATAAATAACTTTGTTTCTAAATGCACAATTACTTTTCAGCACATACTGTTACTTATGTCCCGGTCACAGTTTTAACCCATTCTGAATGATAATTTCCTTTCTAAGTGCAAAATTCCTTTATAATTCCCATGCTCCCACTGTGGGTTCTCATTCCCCACTGTTACAGTTTGTTTTGGCAGGTATATATCAATTTCCCAATCTCAGGAAGTCTAGGTGTTGCGGTGTGTGACTATGTAAGCGTGTGTTAATATCATACATCACAGCCTCAACAGCATCAGAGTGTTTTCTGGGGTTTGAGAGGAAGTTCAGCAGTACTCTGTAATCAGAAACACCCTTCAGTGTCACTTCCGTGCCATCAGATATTTTCCCACTCAGCTGATCCGAGACCAGTTTCGTGACCTCCCATCAAATTATTCAGATTGACAGAGGTTATAAGAGCTCAGATAAGTATTTGTAGTTAGTCTCTTTACCGTTAAAGGAAAGACGGGGGTTGATGGTCACATGGCCCACAGCTAAATGTGACACATAAGCTATTCCACATAAGGAAAATTCTTCTGCACAATTTCCATATATATGATTATAAATTACTGGATTGAACAGCAGGTCCTGTTATTATGAATCGAATAACTTGGAGCGTTCACAGAAAATTGCTTTATTGCTTTATCCTACACACTGCCTTTGTTTTAATAACATTGGACATTTTCTGTTTTAGTGTATTTTATTACTAAATTACATGGTTACTTTATAAAACTGCTATATTTAGACCAGTTTTAATGTGTATATTTGCTATGGTCAACAGGTTTATATGCTGCATTGCACTGTTGGTACAATGTGAGATGAAAAATTGGTTTGCTTCTATCTGTGTCTCAGTGCTTTATATCTGAGCCTCTATAACACACAGTCCTGCCCAGTTTATCTTCACTCAGCACAGCATAGCTACCAGTGTTTGGACATTTAGTGTTTTTGTCACCTAGTTTATAAAGCTTAACTTTATGTGAAAACTCTCTCCAGCAGGGATTTTTTTTAATGACATGTCTTCTCAAACCCGGCACAGTGTGAGCTGGTATTTGTTTACAATTCTTGTGAATTATATCCAGTCTGTTTCTGACATGATTAGTCATCTCTTACCAGTAGTTAATACACATTAGAAAGGCCTATTGATGCCATGTCCTTGAGTTGTAAACATCATAGAAAGGGCCTAATAATATCGCCCTTTCTCTGTTAATATTTGTCCTTTCTCATAAAACCGCCTTCTTCTATTTTTAACAGAGAAAAGTGAAGAAGCAGTGTGCTTATTCTACCACAGTGTAAAGAAAGAGTCTTGAATAAAACTGCTTTTAAGCAATAAAACAGGGAGGGACATGGGCCAGTTGGAGGCCTATTAAAAATTAGGGTGTTCTAACTACGCCCATGTTATTATTTTGAGATTTATTTTCAATGCTCTTAACTGTTATCTCACATGTTAGGCCTGTTTGAGGCCGAGATAAAGAATGAAGCGACAGTGGGCCTGGGTTAGACAGGAATGCAGTGGAGCTCATAGCACTTGAGTTACATTTCATATATTTTCCGGAAAGGTGTCTGAGGTCACAGAATATGCATTAGTGAGATCACTCAGTGAGATACATCCTTTTTGCATAACTGCTGTGTCATCTTGCTCTCTCTGTGTGCCGTTTGCTAAACTATAGGGTAGAGTGAGCTCTGAAAATTCCATTGTAAATTAACAGCCTAGATAGGTTTCTTATCTGCATATTTCTTTATACTGGAACAGTCATTGGTATGGGCAGTTTTTTCTGCCCTGGCATGTAGTGCTGGGTCAGGGCCAAATGCGCTGGGCTTTCAAAGCAGTCATGGTGACTAAGCGCCTCTGAAAGGGCTCTAAGCATTTGTCTGGGAGTCTCTGTGAATGTACATGACAGCATACTGTACGTACTTGATATCTCACACACACAGGACAGGGTTTAGACAGAGCACTCCTCTCAGACATGCTCATTTGTGAAATATGATCCCCCTTATCATTACAAGACAGTGCAGTTAATTCAGTGGCCTTGGGGACTGTTGGGTGAGTGGGGTAATGCTAGACACACACACACACACACACATTTATTTCACTGTATAGGTGATCCTCTCTACACTGTTTTCATATCAGGCTAATGTGTTCTATCCCCTAACCCTGACTTTTTTTTTTACCAAATCCTCTCATTGCAATGCCTTACTCATCAATTTCACATTGTTCAAGGGTGTATTACCACACCCAGATAAAATATTTAAAATATAAACATGTTAAAATATAAATATTTAACATATATACATTTGTATTTACTATCAAATACGCAGCACTATTTGATTAGTAAATACAGAGAGTTGAAAATAAATAAAATGTATTCCAATGTTTATGTCACGTAACTAAACTTGCACTATAAAACCTTCAGACAAAAACCGCACACGGTGCATTTATTTCTCCCGTTTCAACGCTGGGAGAGTTGCCGCGCGCGACCCTATTACGTAACCCCGAGCGAGGTCGTGACCGCGTCTGTTACTTTCATAACTCATAACGGTAAGCGCGTGACCTCTTCCTGTCCGCGATTCAGCATCCGCGCGCGTTCGGTCACCGGTGCTGTTTAACGGGGAAACGACATGGCACACGCTTCGGTCAAACGGGAATCGGTCGAGTGGGAGACGCAGAAGTCCGGAGAGCAAAGCAAGACGTTTGTTTACACGAAGAAGAGGGGGTATGACGTCACACGCAACCCTCACCTGAACAAGGTAAACAAAAGACGTTTTAATAACCATCGATATCGTTTCGCCTCGACTGTTTATTCGCCACGACAGCACAGTTGTGAGTATCTGTTTCTGGAATAGCTATATTTAGATTTAAAGGCGCCACACACTTGTTGCTGCAGTGTCCAAAACAAGCCCCTTTGTAGTTTACAAGTGCTTGAAA
Source organism: Ambastaia sidthimunki (assembly GCA_036877625.1). Lineage (NCBI taxonomy): Eukaryota > Metazoa > Chordata > Actinopteri > Cypriniformes > Botiidae > Ambastaia > Ambastaia sidthimunki. The sequence goes on from JAZGTK010000297.1 coordinate 21,224, forward strand.
TGAGCTATTTAAACAAGTGCGCTACACAGTGTCCACCTGCATGCTCAGTGCATTTGGTTTCCAGCCTTATCAGATTTACAGTATAAATGTATCGCCTTAAACCTACACTAATTTTCATAAGAGGCCCCATGTTTTGTTGAAAGTTAATCTATAGTGTAATGAAAGACCCTTAAACCTTATTTTGTACATTTTTAATATGATCAACAAGAGTCTCTGTCCAAGGTGCTGACTGCCTGTTGCTATGGCATTATCTCAAGAAGTTCCACATGATGTGTGACTAACATATATATACATTACAACATATACTGTACATTACATATTCTACACTTCATAAGTATTACTTCAGAAGGTAGAACTGGTCATTCCAGTGTTCCAGTGTTAATAACACTAGCTATTTGTAAGTAAAATAAAGTGACAAGACCTGCTTTTCCACCCGCTCGCTCAGATGTTATTAAGGGAACTGCATGTCTTGTGAGCCCGTCGGTTTCCCCTGCTAAAATGAGGGGCTATAGTGTGGGATTAAACGTCATGTCTTTTGGCACAACGCCACAGACCAGGTACTGATGACAACTGAGCACACTGTCTGTCGTTAAGGTTAATGACTCCTATCTGAAAATGTGTGTGTGTGAGAGAGAGAGAGACATTGGAATGAGGTCATTCTTTCAATCCAGGTGTGCAGACAGCTCTGAAAGGTGTCTTTATGTATGTTGAGTATAGGGTAGGCTGAGGTATGAAGATCTGTTTGCTGTCTTTTTTTGTGCATACCTTAATAATTTCAGCTATGTTGACCTCTGTTCAGTTAAACATTTTCCTAGGCCTAAAAATGATGCATATTTAATTCAAACTGGCTACTGAAGCAGGTTCTTTGGCAGTGACCCTCTCATTATAAGGGTCATGTTGCTGTTTTTTAACGTTGTAGGCAAACTTTGTTTTCACATCATGTTAATGTAAATAAGCCTTTCTGTAACTGATAGAAAGTTAGAGACGTTCGGTGATACTGAAGTATGTGTTAAATATTTATATTCCAGCTTAGGTTCTAGGTTCAAAAGCTCTTTACTGTAAAAGAAAATAAACTGAGGTCTAGTGTTGGCTCAGACTCTGACGTTTTAATCAGCCAACTGATTAACTGTTGTTATTATTCTTTTAATGTCTTTAGAATGAAGAACAGTAGCATATGATTAAAAAAAAATCACCTTTTTAAGTCTAATTGTTCTCATTAATGCAGCTCTTGTGCCCGTGGCACTGAAAATCGCCCGGCTGGTGCCACAACTCAAAGCTCATGCTGTGTGACGGGGTGTGAAAACAATTCCAAGTCTTTTTATGTTTTTATGACGTGGCTTTTCAGTTCCACCCACGTCCCTGCTTCAAATGAGCTAAATCCAGCATTATTGTCTTGTTTTATAGAGAGAGACGAGATTTAATGAGATGAATTAAAACCAAGACTTGGACATTGCACCCTTGCTTTTTGTGCTTGATTCAAATTCTGCTAAAGGCATCAGGAACATTTTGTGAAATGTGTACAGAGTCTTTGTAAGGTGAGACGAGTACATGAGTATAATTTAGTTAAGATGTAACCTCCAAAAGACTGCGTTAGATTGATCACAATGAGCACAATAATTAGCAACAAGGTGAAGTTAAAACCGTTAAAACATCATTTATAGTATCTGTTTCATGGTTTTACTCAGCTTAGCATCATAATAATACCCTCTAAAGATCATGTATCTGAAAACAACAGATCATGTATTTGACTCCAGATAGATTGTTTTCAGTTTTTAGACCACTTTTAAAGGTAGGGTAGGTAATTTTGGAGATGCTAACAATAGCAAGCTAGTTTTGACCACGCCTCGCCTCCTCCAAATCGCATAAACAGTATGCAAATAAATCGTTTAACAGACAGGTAAGAAACCCTATCTTTGCATTCGGACCGATTGCAACAATTGGATGAATGTTTTATGGTCCTCCATGTTACACAGAAGACATATATTTGTATTTGTACCACAAAAACGCACCAGTGCCTCTTTGTTGGACACAGGTAAACTTAAGGTTTGTGTGATCGATGGCTTGCCTCTCATTCATGCGGAAGGGTATACAGTGCTTATCGCTGTCAAACAGATGGTCCCACAGTGAGCAAAACATTTGCTCTTTCATGCATCCTTCTGAAGAATCTACTGTCAGAACTCTGCATGAACCAAAACAAGGAAATTAAGAGAGAGAAGGTAGGAAATGACCCGGAGAGGACCTGGGCAAGGCTGTACCCGTTACCCCGTGGTTCTCCACTGGCACTTTGTTGCCTTCCCCTGGGCTGAGCCATCACAGGAGTCAAGTGTTCTCGCTTTTCCTCCTTCAGCTTGAGAGACGCGGAGGACAACATGCTAATTGATGCAGTGGCACTGAAAGTGTCCACATGTTTTCGTTTACTGGCCACGCCCCCTCCCCTATCCCCTCTGACCTTCTCTCTCCTCAACAGCCTTTCCTGTGTCCGGCCGAGCTCCCGGCAGGATATTATGCCTGTGTTGGTGGGAAGCTTTGCACAGTAAAGAGAGGAGATTGAGGAGAAAGAGGTCTCTGTGGAGCAGAAGAGAGAAAGAGGGAGCTGCCCTGCTTTCCACAAACCTCCTCTGTGTCTCTGTTTTATCTCTCATTAATGACAGCCTATGTGAATGAAGGCCAGCAGCGCTTGACTCTGGCTCCATGCCATGCCAAAGCCAGAATTCGAAAACAGAGAGGCACAAAACTCTTCTAGAAGATCCGGTTTCACGTGGGGAAATGTGCTTTTAAGAGCACAGGTGACTAACAGATGCCCATTCAACTTGCTGTGGAAAACAAGGGCTCAGTTGGAAATGTGGCACTTTCAGGGCCGAGCATCGGGGACTGTGTGGCCCCCTTGTGGTTGTTATTTGGGCCAGGTGCCACAATTTGGACTGATCCATTGTTAGAGGCATCTGAAGAGGTGCAACCAGAGTTAAATTGACTCTTGAGCGTGGCAGTCTTTCAGACTTTTGACAATAGTGGAAAAGATTGTCTAAGAATTGTCCTTTTTTTTGCTATTGTTAGGGTTAACCTGGCTGCAGTAGGAACTTTCCCAGTGGGTCATTTGATTTATAGGCTGACTGTCAAAACAAATTTAGTTTGTTTTTAAAACAAAAAGTTTTAAAACAACAGTATTGGATCCTGATTGATTAGTGATTACTGATTAATTAGATTATTTTTGTCCTAGTGCATAATGTTTTTTGTGTTGTACTTCATTCTTCACTGACGATTTGATGTCCAACTTTTTCTGCTCTCTGTCTACATATGAGATTTATTAGAGGCCAACATGATGTGGATGTGTATTCAATACAGTCCCATAAAGAACAGATCAAGTTTAAGTTAAAAGCAATTAACTGCATTACTTAGTTAATTGACGATATAAATTTAATAATGCAGAATTTGAACCCAGTACTTATACGTTAAACATTACAGTAATAGATATTTATAGTTTACTGTTTGATACTGTGGCAGCGTTTCAGACATTTTAAAATACAGAGAAATTTATTATATATGAATTAGATAATACAGCAAGCAATAGTTTATGTTAAGCCAGCACATCCCCAGGCTGGTTTTAGTTTCAGCCCATCCCTGCCTACTGGTAATAGAGTTTAACTGCTGTTTTATATCAACAAACCTGGCACTACACACATGTATGTTCTGTTCTGGCACAAACGTGGTGTGTTTAATCTCAAAGGGGGTTGAGGTTTTCCCTGTGACATGCAATTTTGCATTCAAATTAAAGTAAATAAGGGTGAGGAAAATAAAATAAGCAGCCTGTCAAAGGCTGTCAAGTGTAACCAAGCCCTGAGTATGTTTCGTTCTCCACTGTAAAGTCAAGGAGATCTTTCCTTAAAAGTCCACATCTTGGTAGTGCAGTAACTTAAAGGCTCTCACTAAAGTTGGGAGCTACAGTGTTCCTGTAGCTCAACTGGTAGAGCATTGCGTTAGCAGCACAAAGGTTGTGGGTTCGATCCCAGGGAACACAAGTACTGATAAAAATGTGTACCTTGAATTCACTGTAAGTCGCTTTGGATAAACGCATCTGCCAAATGAATAAATGTAAATGTAAGTTTTTTGCCTGAAGTCAGTCTGTCTGATTAGGAATATCGATCGACAAGAAATGTTACATTTACATATTATTATCTTGACAGATGTTTTCCTCCCAACAAGACATTTTTATTGTCCAACAAGACAATAAAAATGCACATGTTGAGAAAATTGTGTGGGAGTGAACCTCTGTACTTTCATTTGAATGCTAATGCTTTTTACCTTCTGATGTTGAGAGGTAATAAATAAATCTTAACGGGAAAAGTCCAGTCGAGCTCCATAGGACTTGTTTTTGACAGCAAAACTAGCAGTTGTGTGATTGACATCTCAGACATTTTGTGTGTGTGCGTCTGTGTAGATTTTAAATGTTATATTCAGAAATATTTTAGATGTGTATGATTCAGATATCAACAATGTGAGCCTTTGTGTATTAATGGAAACACTTTTTGCTTTGTGTTTAAATCATAGTTTACTGTTAGTGTGAAGTCGATAGAAGTTAAGAATAATGCTTATATATGCAACAGAGATGTGCTGTATGTTTGTGTAAGTTGGTGGAACACACATAGCTTTGTTTGGATCGGAGATCATCTGGCTCCCACAGCAGGTCAGGTGCTATTGTCGGTCACCTCTCTCTCTCTAGGTGGGCTCCATGAGTGTGTGTATATGTATGACAGCCCAGGTGTGCCCAGGTGCATTGTGGGAGATAAGACTGACCACCCACAGGTTAGCAGTAAAGCATTCTATGTAAGTGAGGTGGTTAAATGAGGAAAGTTTGCTAATGTTCGTGGAGAGATTAAGTGCCAGTCATGCATATCCAACACACACACACACACACACACACACACACACACACACATGAATGCACAGATTGCCTGAGCAGCTCTCTGATCTCAATCTCCCATTTTGCTTTGAAATTTTAACCTTTGACAGACTGTTAGAATTTAGAAAGTTGAATTTAGAAAGTTTGCTGAAATATTGACTGCAGAACAGCAGTTGCCATGGTAATTTTTTTTTTTGCAATTTTACTGCAAAGATTTATCATAAACACAGTATGCAATATTACAAAATCTTCCATCACTGTGTTTGAAATGATAAACATGCTGGACTTTTTGGTCTTTTTACTTTTTACTTTTATTAAAATGGAAAGCTTGTCAGCTGTAATATCACACAGGGTTTTGCCATTTGAATAAAACTGATAATGGTTTGGGTGGCCTGTACGTTTGCAAATGTTCAGCTATAAAAAGATAAACTTATCAGGAAGAGCTCTGATAAAACAGAATTGATTCAGCCTTATCTGTTTGAAACAGTTTCCAGGACACTTTATAAAGTGCACATGAGGTCAGACAATAAGCCAATAATATGATTTGTGACATCATAGGCATGCAACGGTTGTGTCGCTGTTTGATCCCGTGTGTTTCTTTGTTAGAAATTACATTTTTTAATTTATTAAAAATAATTGGAGCATTCAACTATTTTAAACAAAATGAAAGAAATTATTATCTGTTTCTCTGTTACAGAAACATTTGGAAGAAAACAACAATGTTTTAAAATCAACATCACACAGGCTGCTGTTTAGTACAAGAATTTTAGCTGTAAAATTTAGTGCAGATTAATTTTTTCACAAATGCTGGTGTTGAGTTCCCATGGTTGTCAAATTTGATTTTAAATCTAAAGTGATAGTTTGACATTGTTTTAGTCTTGCTGCTGTCTCCTATGTTATTTCCTAAATGAAATATGCCAAACCTACGGCTGTATGATGATGGACAGCTTTAATCTGATACATATGTTCTGTCTTTATGATTGGAGGTCAACCAATATATTTTCCAACCGTTACTGTCAACAGTGCGGTCATGTGGACGACACGGTTATCATGTTGATTAACAAGCTTTGACTCTTCTTTTACATAATCTTATGCGTGTGAAACAGAAAGGAGAAACAAAGATGTTTTGTTGAGAATAAGATGGGTAAGATCCAGGCTGAAAATCTCCAGAGTTACCAACTTCTGAAATCAATTCAGTTCTTCTCAGATCTTCTCAGAAGCTCTATCCATGTTCAGTCTTTAGGTGAGATAGCCACCATGTGGGTCCGCCAGTTAGAGGTTGGCGGATCGATAAGAGTTTTTGGAAAATCGTTGGGATAAAATAAAAACTGCATTTTGCTCACACGCTTCCCCTGGAGACTAGGGTGAGAGCAGTTGGAGTCTTTGCTTTTAGAAAAGATGTATTTTACAAAAGAGAGAGGCTACCTTCCTTTTTGTCTTTGGTTTTCTTAAAGATGTGCAGCTTTTCACATGGCTGACCGCTCTGTGGGTGACGACTGAATGACTTAACTAGACATAAGGAGAATGTGAAAGGTGTCAAATTAGGTATCTTGGCACAAAATAGCCTCAAAGGGCCCATGATACCATGTGGTGGTCATCTGGGATGTTCAAAAGTCAACTTGTCAAAAGCTTTAGAATGACATACCCAGAATCCCCAGAATTCATCTGCAAAAATTAGAAGAGCTGTTGCTTCATTCTAACTCATTAAAGTTTCCAAAATAAAATAGCCCATCTCATTAGGTAACAGTTGCATCAGCTTAGACATCAAGCCTGAATCGTTGCTTGACATTTCTATATTTTTCCCCCATCCATAAGTGTAAAGTTAAGGCAAAAGTTAAGACAAAGTTAGAAAATACATATTTTCAAAGTTTTTAGGAAAGTGAATGTGATATTTGTCAGATTTTTATGGCTTAAAGTTAAAAAACTGAAGGAAATGAATATGCATCCACTGAGAAGCATCTCTGCTCAAGGTTGTTAAGGGTAGGATAGGCAATTTCAGACAAATTTTGACTCGTAGATCAAGGCTGGAGATACAGTAGATAAAGCAAAGTTGTTTTTGCTGTTTCATTAGTACTAACGAGTTTATTGAAAAAGTAACACATTATCCAAACAAACCAAATCAAAACCCACAATCTTTGTCTACACTAACATAACATGAGGTTAACATTCAACAAAGAGGGCAGATACGAGGGCTTAAATACACAAGAGCTAATGATTAAACAAGATGCACCTGGCGGAAACAGGCAACAAAAACATGAAAAGAATAAAATAGAGGACATTAGAAAGTAACAAAATAAGCAGGAAAAATGCCACAAGTTCTAAGAAAGTTCAAAATATCCAGTTTTGTAGCATTATTGCTTGGTTACAAGAACGTTATTCAAACATTTATTAATTCTGTAACATTTCCCTAAAAGAACGATTTTAGGCAAGCTTGAGAGAACTTTTAGAGAACATTAGACAATGTTCTGAGAACATAACCCTGTTTTCTGTACCTGGCTGGGTAGCCATCTCAGTATCAGAAGAGGACCACAAGCTGCGTATTTACATTACGTCTGTCTTCACTTCAGCCTTCAGCCATTTTCAGGGCAATTTAACCAACCAGTCCATTTATACTTTCCTAAAATGGTACGTCTGTAGCTCAGTTTGCTTGGAGTTACAGATGTTTCAGTTGTCTCTGCTTCACACTGTCTTTGGTATCTCTTACACTGAGGTCGTAGCAAAAATGTCTCCAATTTGGAGTGGTTCCAGGTTGTCTTCTTAGCTCATCATTTCGTTTTATTACACAGCCACGTTTGTCAAGCTGCCAGTTTATGCAGGAATCTGACAGACAAACACTAGTGAGTTCAGCCTTGCATTCTTCAGACCGAACACCAAAGATATTGTACTGATGTTATCCACAATCTACAGATAGGAGTAAAATATAATATATTAAAATTATTATTTACACATTTTTACATTTTTTTTATATAATTCTTTAGAGTTAAGCTCATTAATGTACAAATTAAACATGGAGTTGTGATGCTGACTTGTATATCTTTGTATATCTTTGTGCCGTGACTCCATATACTGTATAGGATGTTTTAGGAACTTGTAAAAATGTTGTAAAGTGGGGATGTTTTGCACATAGTGCCATAAAAAGTTTTAATCATCAGTTAACTTTATACAGTACAATAAACACACTGCAGTAGTTGGTGACCTCCCTTTTCCTTTAAAACAGAATCAGTTTTTTAAGACAGGTGGCAAGAGGTTGTTAGAAGCAGATCTTTCAAAGTTCTTCTGTGGCTGTCTCAATTCTATTGTTTCTTAATGTAATTCCAGATGGATCTGATGATGTTGAAATCAGGACTCTTTTAGACCATGCAACCGTCGTAGGAGTCTTGTTCTGTCTGCTGTAGATGGTGCTTTATAATTTAGTTTTTTATTTCATTGTTTGCGCGGTTCTTCTTAAACTGTTTTTTACTACTTTAAAACTTTACACGAAAAAACCACAGTGTGTTTTGAAGGTTTCTGAGATTAATTTCTAAGCTTCTTTTGAACAAAGTATTTTATAATCTTTTTAAAATTTTGTAATGTCTGCTTTTTTCATTTTTAGTGTGAAGTGTAATGTCATTGCTGTTACAAAAACACCAAACACAAAAGCAATTACAAAAACAATGACTGCTTTCAAAGAGGTTTCTCAAACAATCCAAGCTTCCCGTTATTGGTCGGACAAGCAGATAATTCCGCCCATCAAGTCACACCATTGGTTGAATCAATGTAGTTAGTTTATCAAGACGGCAATATTAGTTAAAGCTATAATATTGCTTCCATGCTAAATTTAACATTCATATTTTGCCAACTAACAGTGTCTTGTGCAAACAGGAGATAACATTTGAAAATAACATTTGTTTTTTCTTAGACCGTGATGGGTTTGGATGTACTCAGGAAAGGAGAAGATGGCCTCTGCCAAAAATAATGATTATTTACCAGTGTAATTGACTCATAACTAAATGAAAAGGATATGATGTCATGATCAAGTGTTTAGGGAAACAGATTGATGCTTGTTTTTAGCAACCTGATTCACCGTGGCTCTGTCCTGAGAGTTTCTAAAATATTGTTAAGCACCATTTAAAGTCACCATAAATTGGCTGGGAAAAGAGCAGGTTACTTATTGAAACAGGATTATAATACCATTTAAAAGCTAGTAGACATGACCTAAAAGCCACAAAACTCCAATTTTGTGTTGAGGTAGATTCAGTTATTTTCTATAGTAGGTAGTGCAACGTGTTGTGCTTTTTTTGCCTTGTCATTCAGCCTATTAATCTGTCTGCTATGTGTTTCCTTTTAGTCTTTGTCTGTAGTTGTATTGATCTCAAGCTTTTCCCCCTCTGCTCAGATGAAAAGACAGTGGAAAGTGTCTTTGAAGGGATCTGTAATACAAAAAGCCCATTTTATTACAAAGACATGATGACAGACCACTTTAATAATAATAAAGGGAAGATGTATATCTTATATAAAAGATAGAATGAGAATAAAAATAAGGCAAAAAAAGAAATATGATAGACTTCCTAAGTAATATTGTACAGAGTGTGACCACGGCTTGAGTATCTGGTGTAGTTTAAACAACCTATTTGCTTCATCTGAACTCTGTCTTGTCTAAATATACAATCTGATCTTCTGCATTTAGGCATAATTTTATTTTAGATTTAATTTATATACTTATAAATAACTTAAATCTTGTGCTGTGCTGTGGTTCAGTGCACATGCTTATGTCATGTAGGTTCATGAAGACCAAGGTTCGAGTCTGATCCGTGTTTTAGAACAGTGTTCTGGTTGTCCCACCCTGACGGCAGCCCTGTGCAACATATCTCTGAAATGGAAGTGTTTTGCATGAAAAAATGATTATGTTGTGTGTTCATAAATAAAGCCAAAGTCTTTGCCTGAGTCTTCAGTTTGACTCAGACAGAGATGGAAATATAGAATATATCCTTTTCTACAGGCCAAGACCAAATACATTCTGTGAAGCTTTTGTTACTAAAGCCTTACACCTGCGGTCAGGCCAGTAAAGTTTTCACTTGTTGTTTGGAGTGAGGCTGTTAAAATTTACCAGCCTTTCTTGGACACTGCTTCACTAAAAGAACTAAAAGATTTTATGACCTTACCAGAAACAAAACCAACTCTGCCTCTTTTCTACATATTTAAGGCCTTTGCTGAGAACATGGTGAACTGGATGCAGAAGAAAGGGTTCATGACCTATTTGTATCCCAGAGCTATGGCAACTCCCCCCAATAATCCTCTTACCTCACATCTCATGGTCAAAGGTCAGAGTTGAACTTTTAGCGATTAAAGAGCAGCACAAAAGGGAACTGTCTTTGTCTGATGGTAAAATAATCACTGGTCTCACTGGAAACACATTTTTATTGTCTATTGTTGTCTTACAAAATTTGCTGGTCTGATGATATGCTGGATAAATAGTGAGTTTAGATTTAAAACAGACTAATACAATTTTACACAAAGCTGCATTGTGCAGATGTGTGTTTTATGATTAAGAGATACAGATTCATCTTGATTGTGTTACTTTGTATAGGAGTGAATCTGCCCTCATGCTTCTGTGATTATAAGATGGACGTGTTAGCTAAAATCGTGGAGGTTGGAAAGAAACTAAAGCTTGAATTATTTTTTAAACTGTCTGAAAAGTTCATTCTCAATGGTTTGTTCTTCATGACATTGAAATGACTATCAGAGATTGATTTTAATGAAATAATACATTGTACCTTTTAATCTCACCACAATGGCTCATTGTAAAAAATAGAAAATCTGTTTTTCATCAAGACATTTAAAAGTCAGAGGCTTTTAAGAAATGGGTGGCAACAAGTCGTAGCAAAAATGCGAAATATTGTGACTTCCCAGCTAAGAATTTTAGGTTGTGAGAACATTTCCTTAACATGTCCATTAAGTAGCAAAAATGAAAAAAGTTATTTTGAAAGTTCTAGGAACATTCAAAATGTCCAGTTTTTTAGACATTGTATGTACATTATTGGTTAGTTATAAGAACATTTTAACCATTTTTAATTCTGTAATGTTCAAAAAGTAATCTGTAATGTAAAAACATTCCACAAATTTAAGAATAACATTTTTGATATATATGATATACAACATAAAAAAATGTTCTGCTGATGTTACTGAATAAATATTTTTTTCAATAGCTTTGAGAGAACTTGTTAGCTGGGTTACTTGTGTTACAAATGTACTGATTAAAAAATAACTAAAAAGCACTGTCTTGGAGCAAGACAGAAACATGTTTCATTTCAGAGATACAGCTGCTGTATTGGAAAGAAGTCTGTAGCCTCACCTTTGATTCAGATAAATGGAAATTGATTATTATTCTAATTTTTCCTTCCTCACTGGTTGAGAAAATGTAAAATTGGTACTAAAATTTTTAGTGCCTGCAGCAGTAACAAGAAAGAAATTGAAACAGGAAGAAATTTGTCTGGTTTTTAGAGTCAAAAATGTTGTTCATTGTTTATTTTGGAGAAGAACCAAGAGATCTTAGGTCCTCTTTGATTTAGAGAAGTTGGAACAGAACCCTTTCTTTATTTAATTTCCCTTCTCTGTTCTCCTTTTCACAAACTTCTCAAGTTTCTGATAGTGACGTATCTGTTTTTTTAAAATTATCTTATCATTGAATTCCTTGTGGATCTGTCAGCAATTCGTCTGATGTTAGCTTTCTGCCTTTGAATGTCTGCTTTAACATCCAGTTGCAGGGAAATGTTGTTAGAATTTGCATATTTTAAAACTTCATATTTTAAAAAATTTCATCAGAAATTATGTCTAGGTTATTGGTGGAGCTGTGAGCACAGTCAACCCAGATAACAAGTTTGGGTTGTAAGAATGTTTCCCTAACATTTCAATTAAGTGTCAAAAAAGTATTTTGAATATTATAGAAATGTTCAAAAATATTTCTATTTTTTAGACGTTGTAAAAAGTTATTGTTTAGTTCTAAGAACGTTATTCAAACATTTAATTATTTAATTACTTTTAAAAACGTTTCACTATCAGCACTTGAATAATGTTTTTGAAACATGTTATAACTTTAGAAAACGTTTTACTAACGTTGTTGCAAGAGAACTTTAGGGGACATTGTCTTAGAACATTAGTTCTGAGAACGTTCACTGTTAGCTGGGATTATGCCCACTGTTGACTTTTTGCCTCTGCGTCAGCTGTAAAAATGATCTTTTATAATATACATAATGAAATATTACATTGAATATTTACCATACATGACATAATTTGAGCTGACAACAGCTATGAAACAACAGAGGAAATAATCAAGACAAAGAAGTAACAAGTGATGCTTTTGTTTTTGACTAACATCAGAATATGTTTAATGTCTTAATTAGATTACATTTCTTTGTCATAAGAACATAAAGGGAGCCAGAGTTGGGAATGTTGTTATTGCATATTGTGTAAGCAGTTATAAAAAGCACTTTTAGGAAATCAGCCATGTTTTCATTGGCTTTGACCGTTCTATGTGGCCCCGTTCTCTGACTCAGTCACATATCTGTTTTCTCTTTCTCTCTGGTGTTGAGAGACGAGTGGGTCAGTGATTGTGTTGTGTGAGTGTGTGTTTGTCCACATATGACTGGTTTTGTGATTGAGCTGTTAATCGATATTAAAGTGCGTGTAAACAAACTGACCTCTGTGAAAATAAGCTAGTAGAGGATTAAAGTTTCACAGTGTGCTTACCAACTACATAAAGATATCGTCTTAAAAATGAATAAAACCGAAGGCTGCAGCCAGACAGTGCATTATTGATGAAGGGGGATTTCTCCACATTATGCTGAAATGTTTTGGAAATGGATTAGTTTAAAACAATTCAACATTTCTGTTGTAGCTTGTGTGTGTGTGTGAGTCACACTGTCCTCCAGCTGTTGAATCGGTTAATTTAGTTAATTCCAGCACTAGTTAGGACAGGTGATCTTTAGCACAGAAGTTCACATAAATACACAGGCTACTGTCAGTTCCCATAGTAATGTCCTTCTGGTATATATCTAAGATTTAAAGACTACTGGATCTGTAGATATATTTATTTATTGATCGTTAATACTTTCTATCTTTATTACTTTCTTGTTTTCTTTGTAATCGGTTCTGTTTTGCAAATTTAAACTTCTAGCTAACACCTAAAATTGTTTAATCTGGTCTCATTTTCTCTTGTTACAATAGAGCTATTCAACTCCTGCATAGTTTATCTCAAACCCTTTATTAATACACCTGAACCCGCTAATCGGAATTCCTAAGGGTTCCTTGGAAAAGAAAATGTTTCCATGGTAACAGACAATATTTATCAAGTTTATCAATCAGAGCAAGTTAAATTAGTTTGCAATATGGTATTGATCATTAACCACTACAGCACACTATTTAATCTACTGTATGCATTAGGTCAGTACGAGTGCAATATGATAACCCCTCTCTTGGGGTTAGGTTTAAGGTTTTAGTACAGTTCACAATCCATCATCGTCCTTAGCCATCATGCCTGGATTTCTGTCTGTCTTGTAGGTTCATTTTCCTTGGTCAGCTCTCATTTCTGTCCTGGCTATTCCGTAGTTTTGGAATAGGGGATGTACTATGTAGTTTGCAGGCTGAATGAAAAGTGTGGGAAGATGCATGTGTTCATTTATTCCCTGTTTGGTCATCAGGAAAGGTCCAGTTGTGCCCTGTATTTGCCTCAACCCAAGCCATGTGTTTCCCAGTCGTGAATCAGTATATTGTGTACGTGAGTTTGGGCAAGTGTGTATTGGAACTTTAATGACTCATTTTCCGGTGACTAAGCTTGTTGTTAAACGTCACCTCTGATCAACAACAGCATGACAGATTTGTTTCTGACATTTTTTAAATGTTTAAAGTACATTATGATGAATACTTGATTATTCTGTTACATATCCGTGGAATATTTCAGCCGATTGTTTATTTCAAATGTTAATTAGAATAAGTTCCTGACCTGTCTAGCGACGTGTTTGTGCTCATGTTGAACAAAATATGTAATAAAAATTGTTTTGTTTTGTTTTTTAACTTTTTGGCATTTTCATAATGTTTATTGAGTTGGCTTACACAATATCAAGCTGAGAGGCTTGTTCTGGTAACATTTGCAGGATTATCGCTTCCTGTTTTTTGCATTGCATTGTGGGAATTGTTACAGAGAAAATGTTTCAGTGCACTGGAAGGATTTTGCAATTGAGTGTCCTAACTCCTGAATTAGTTGATCGAGACACACCCTACATCTTTTTTTTTTGGTTGTACCAAAATACACCAGGCACCATAACAAGTCTGGGCAGTCTTGAGCTCTTCTGAACTCACTGGCCTCCAGTTTGATGAGATCTGATGGCTGTAGGGCTGTTTGTCTGTTCGTTTATTCCAAGACCTTTAAACCTTTGGAATTGCCCTTTTAACCTGATCCATAATCTTTTCCCTAGCTCAAACCTCTGAGTATTAAAACTGATCTCAGACCAGCAGACATATATCTGTTGTAATCATAAGTGTATAGAAATATTTGTTAAATTATAAATTATTAAATGTGTCAGTGGCAGGACATTTTTCCCATAAAGCATTATCTGTCTGATCTTTTGTTGCCTTCCTGTTGCATCAAGTCAAAGCAGAGAGAACGGTTCTCTCAACAGGAAGAATGAAATGGTTTTCAGTGTTTTTACATAGATGTATGGTGTCATTTTAGGCAAGAGAACACAACAGCGAAATGGCAAAATCAGAGCAAAAACTGACTCTTTGATCGATGTCGTTCTCAGAGAAAGAAAGCCAGAGTGTTTATGAGACTGAAATGAAAGATTTGTTTTCTCACATCTTTTCTGAGAATCTGAAATGGGCCAGATAGTGACCTCTGCTGAATTTCAAAAGAGGGGAGCTATGGTTGGTGTGTTTGATATGTGTTTGATATGGCCATGTATACGAGCAGTGCTCTGGCTTGACTCCAAGAACATTCAGTCATTCCTGAATGTGTGATAAGCAAAATTTGTTTGGGGAGGTCATTCAGAAGATCCAGCCTGAGTTTTTCAGTGTTACAACAAAGTGTGGCTTCATTACAGGGCCACCAATGCAAAAGCTAACAGATTTCACAACTATCAAAAATCATTCTTGCAGGATTCTTGCAGAAATTTCTAGAACTTCAGGAGGCTGTCTAATTCTTACCACCTAAAACTGTAGCTGATGTGTTTCACAAATGCTTGTGTATTCTTCTTGACAGGATGAAGAAACGTCACTCCCTCTGTAAAGAAGAACAGCCTTTTCCAGCCTTGAATTGCTTTTTTGTGCCTTGGTACTTTTTTGGCATCTCTTTGGAGCAGCTGCAACATTTTCCATTTACAACTGGGAATTCAGGATTTAAATTAAGTTGTTTGCATTGGAATCCCCGAATTCCACAACAAGACCTTTTGCCTGGAATCTTGAAGAGCTTGTTTGTTTTTGGGGGCCGTGAACTGGCTTCCATCAGGTCAGAAGATCTAGGCTTTCACGTTTGCCACAATGATCTGCTCTAGGCAGTCAGGGGTGTGTTTTGGGGTTGGTGCTGTTCGTGGCAAATAGAGAGGGGTGGTGGCATTGATCATGGAATTACAGGTTGGCCTGCACCTCAGCTCTACATGCATGAGCTTGTGTACTTGTGTGGCACATGACATGTGGTCTGTTGCACATGTGGAAACATTCATGCGTTTTTGCTATGCCTGTCCTTTTTTCTACAAAAGCAAAGCCTTCAAATATACAACCTGAGCCAAGCAACATGTTGATAAAAGCTCATAAGTGGTTTTAAATGATTCAACCCCTCACTCTTTTATGGACTCATCACCTCACCTTTACTGTTTTTTTACTGCAATGAACCTTTCTAGTCTTTTCTATGACAGCAGCTCTACTGTTTTGTTATAGTTTGATGGACATTTCTATAAATAGAGCAAGATTTGTAACTCTGACTCTCCACTTGGTTTCACCACCCTTGGCAAGATGCAGCGTCTCATAACAGGCCAAGTTCCTCACTGTTTCCCACGCCAACCCCCCAGGAGCTCCAGGGCTCATTGCTTTAATCTCGTCATCCATGTGTGCCATCAAACAAACCACTTTTCCCAGTCCAGCCATCCATGGCTGAGATCAGTATGCCAGGTCCGGGTCTGTGGACGAGCCCTCCTGAATTCTGCCTGTGGGTTCATTGTCAGGGATGTTAATTTGCTGATTGGGCCCTGATCCACCAATGTCTCTGTTACACGTATGACACAAGGAACCATTCAGTGTTTGGGAGCTAACTCAGTAATAATATTTGATTACCCCGCCAACAGGGAAGGTTCTCAGAACATTGGCTAACCTTTTCTAAAGGTTCTCTTAAAGTTATCAAAAAATGTTCTTGTGGTAATGTTAGTATAATTGTTTTAGTGTTTTATGTTTAAATGTAAATATTTATATACTATTTATATATTTATATTAAATGTGTGTGTGTGTGTGTGTGTGTGTGTATGTACAGTATATATGTACTGTATATGTGTAAATTATGTTTATATAACCAATCAGTGACGTTAATGCAATGTCTAAAAAACTAAAACTGGATGTTTTGAACATTCTTAGAACATTCAAAATAACATTTTTAACTTTTTTTAACTTAATGGAAACATTAGGGAAATGTTCTTACACTGTAAAATTGTTAACTGGGTAGGCTGAGCTGTTCTGTTAGTCTGCCTGTTGCTGTGACTTTGAAATCAGTTTCAGTCTTCTCAAATCATCTACAATCTCCTCAAATCACTAGCTACAAAAATATATCTCATGTGTTCATGTCACTCTGAGGATAATGTTCATGGACTCATTGCTGCTTGTAAGATCTGCATGTACACAAACCCTTTAAAATGTTTATTTAAGTCACATTCGTCTTTGATATGTTTTCAACACAGCTGCAGCCTCTAATATACTGTATAGTTGGTTTTTAACAGCTGTACATACTCTGAAATAGAAGGACTGTTTTAAATCACTAAAGGTTGCAATTCAGACCTGGCAGGACCTGTTTGACTTTTAGAGGCTCTTAAATACAGACTATCAGTGTGCTACTGCTCAGTTACCCTCACAAGATGACAGACAGTGTGTGTGTGTGTGTGTGTGTGTGTGTGTGTGTGTGTGTTTGTGTGTTTACAGTGGCCCTAAAATTATTCAGACACATAGGCCACACTTAAAGTATGAACATCATTGCATTAGCAAAGCTATTTGTTTAAACGGAGGTTGACACACTTACACTTTTCAAGCAAATCATTTAAAGCATGCATAAACAAGCATAACTGTCTGTTAGGTTTCTAATTATAAAACTGTAGATATACTGTTCAGAAAGAAGACAAATGCTATTGAACGGCTTCTGGTTGTCAGTCATTACTGGAACATGTTTGTGTGATTAGCCTACGGGAAATAACATTCACATCCAATTAAAATATAGAAGAAGTAAATGCAAAAAAGGCTTAGAAAAGAAAAGTTAGCTATGAGAAAACATCTAACGTAGTTTGTTTGCAGATTCCATTTACTTTGAGAGCTTAGTTTGAAAGGTAATGCAACAATCATATCTTCTCAAGTGAAGCTGGTGGCCAAACGTTTGCGGCCACCGTGTGTGTGTGTGCAAAATTCAGTTGGTTTGTATTTCGTCAGTAACCCACACGTTTTTGCACGTGTGCAGACTGAGTTTCTTGTTTGCAGTGCCAAAGTCATTTTTACAAGCGAACCACTTAACGTAATCATATAAAATATAGACACTTTTAAAATGCAGAGTGAGCCCTGGCTTACTGGGTTTTTAGCCTTTTTCGGTGGTTCCTCTGAAGAAGCGTCCAGAGGCGAAGCAGGTCTGTCATTATGAAAATGGCAAGCTGACTTCAAATCCCACACTGTGGTCCTGACAGACATCCACAGATTCCTACATGGACTCATATTCCCTGCGGAATATGAGCTTGCTTAAAAGTGTTCATGTGCTTAAAAGTGTACTAAACCCCCTGGCTGGAGAATTTGTGTTTTAAAGGTGAGGGTCACAGCAGATGTCTGAGGTGAACCAGCAGTCTTCTCCTTTGAGATGTTAGTGTGCTCGATCCGTGACCTCTGTGACCTTTCAGTGGCTTTGCGTGTATTAAAGACTTACCCATAAAACAAACAGTGAGTCAGAAATTAAACCATATGACAAACATGCAGGAGGTTCTCGTTGAAGAGGAAAAAAAGGAGAAATATTGAGGGTTTAAATTTAGTTCGTTTTCAAAACACGCTTATAATAATACAGCTGCAGAGGATTAGTTGAGTCAAGATTAAATATTGAAGAGAAGTCAAAGGTTATGTGTGTTTTTTATTATAGTTGTAGTCAGTGGAAAGACTTTGGCATGGAATGCATATTTGCATGAAATGCATAAAAAAATGATTATTTAAAATATGCATAAACTTAGCTGTGCACGTTGCTGTCAGTTATTTAATTAATATCTGTTATTATATTGTGAATCTGGTCACGACTGATGGGCGTTGCTACCCAAGTAAAGCGGAACATGTTTAAAATATAGCACAACCTCTTGTACTTCATTGCATTTATAAAGCTTGTATTATATAATACAAATAATATATAAAGCAAATGTTTGATTATTGTAAATAAACCAAAGCTGTGGGCCAATCAGCATTAGGGCACTGGAACAACAGAGAGGCTAGCAATAGCCAGTGCGCTTTGAAATCTCCAAATCCACGCCTCCTCCAACACTGGCCAGAGGTATGCAAATTCATATTTTACAAATACATGTGGGTCAGTTGTGGCCTACTGGTTAGTGAGTCAGGCTTGTAATCAGAAGGTTGCTGTAGTGATAGCTGCCCACTGCTCCAGGTGTGTGTGTGTTCATGACTTGCAGTGTGTGATTACTCCTCACCAATGATGGGTTAAATGCAGAGGTCACATTTTAGGTATGGGTTACCATATCTGACAAAAACATGTCAATTTCACATAGTTTGACAGGAAAGTAGAATCTTATCATTGTGTTTGGATCGACCACACAGGATATATATTTATATGAATACATTTAGACTTTAATTAGTGATTGTTATCAGCATGTGTCTTTCTACCAGCCTTTAATATTCAAACGTCATGTGACCTCTCGGCAGGGCATGGCTTTCTCTCTGGAGGAGCGTCTGCAGCTGGGCATTCATGGCCTCTTGCCTCCCTGCTTCCTCAGCCAGGATGTGCAACTGTTGCGGGTCCTCAGGAACTATGAGCTGAAGAAGGATGATTTGGACAGGTGAGGAAAGACGACTCACACTTTCTCACTCCATTATAGTTATCCAAATGTCCAAGGTCAAAAAACTTTCTTGCAGTAATGTTAGTGCAACTTTTTTAACGTTATATATCATACACCAAAAACTTCTTAAGTAGTTTTAAAAAGTTTTTTTAATTATAAAAGTTATTTTGAACTTACAGGAAACTACAGACAACTTTTGTTACTTAATGAAAAACTTAAAATGTCAATCAGTCTGTTGGCCTCTGAACAGATTTCACAAGAAAAACATACATACAAAACATACATACAAAAAAATGATAGTATTTATTTAGTCTCAGCAATGGGTAGATCCATTGGAACTGCAGTAATTAAGCATGTTTGTAAAGAAGTCTTTCCCATGTTTTTTGCTGTCCTTTTATCTGAAGTGCAAAGCACATAACATCAAAAGTCGAATATGCCTGCTGGCTGACAGAACATAAAAAGGCTTTTCAAAGTGCCATCAAGGGAATATGAAAAGGTCTTCAAGTGCAGCGTTTTTCCATATTTCATAAGCTGCTGCTTTTCTGCCCTTTCACTCCCAAAACAGTAGGGGATCTATTCCCGTGTCTGCCTGCCTGCATGTGCCTGACTTTTTTTGATGTTTTTGTCATATTTTAAGGCTACACTGTCACATAACAAACTTTGGTTTGTCCTCGCAGACAGAGAAGTTGATTTATTTCTGGAAGTGTCACATTCAGTCGAACATACGTGACCTCAGCATGCGATTACTGACTGTAACTGTAATGAGCGATTCTTTCCTAAACCATCCGAACTGTTTTGATGTTCTGTTGCCTGAATGCTGTGAAGAGCCGGGCGACATGTCGACATTTTTAACAGAACTTTAAATGTTTGCTTTTATCAAAAACGAGTAAAAAAAAATGGGAAAAAAAAGAGTAAAAAAGTAAGTAAAATAACTAAGTAAACGTGTTTTTGAATAGGGACAGCGTAGGCCTCTGAAATCAGTCTGTGCTTTGACCTCAGACTGTCAACATGAACGAGTGGACAGACTTTCCAGAACATACAGAAGATAGAGTGAACAGAGATTCTAGAGACAGTTCTAGAGTAAAGAATACAGATAAATGCTGACAGGGGAATAACGTTAGGGAAACATTCTTACAACCTAAAATTGATGTCTGGGTAGTAGCCGTCTAAAACTACAACCGTTGCTAGCATAGTCTGAACAGACGCCTAATTTTGAAATACACTGAGTTTGCCCACACAATGCCACAACATTGTGCATTCAACTCTGTGGGAACTGTATATTTCAATATATTGAGAATACATACAAATTAATTTATAACAGTTCAACAGCAGTTGGTTTTGGCAATGTGAAAAACTGAAACGAAAATCAGCTGCAGCGTCCCATCTTGTACACTTTACAGCCTGTATAAACGTCAGACTGTTTTTTTCTGTTTGAGGAAGGTGGACATGAGTTTCCCTTACCAAACAAAGGAGACATTTTGCTCTTACCTTGATGGAAAACTTGCTCGGACTGATGGGGAACATGACGTGATTTTGTTAATTGGGGTCAGATGTAAAACTTGAATGTATTTTTATAACAAGGAACCTGTGTTTAAGGTCTCATGGGGCATTTTTGTGCACCATGTATATTTTTCCTTTTGATTCAAGCAGGAGAAACCCTGGCAAATTAGTCTTAGTTTTGGTTAGTCTTAAGAATATGGTTAAGGTTTTCGTATTGTGACTGTGTGGTGATCTCTGTGTTAGTTTTGTTGGTGTTTTTATCTAATATTTTCTTACTTTATTTATATTTTTGCAGATATGTCTTTCTGATGGGCCTCCAGGATCGTAACGAGAAGCTCTTTTATCGGGTCTTGACCTCAGATATAGAGAGATTCATGCCCATTGTGTACACACCTACTGTTGGCCTAGCATGCCAGCAATATGGCCTGACATTCAGAAGACCAAGGTAAGAAACTCCAGAACGTTCCTATTTTAATTTGTTTTTACAGTAAAATTCTTTCTCCTTCAGGGCTTCTTGTAAGGAGACCCCCATCGAACCATCAGCCGTTCTTTTAGCCCTTGGCCTTGTTGCTGTATGTTTGAATTATTTGTTGAATTTATTACGTCCAGTTGAAGGGAATACAAGCTGGAATGTTAAAACATCTGTCTGGAATCTTGTCATAATAGAAATCTATTGTATAAGGAATTTGGAGGCTGTTTTTTGACTCCTTGAAGTAAAGGCCAGAAGTAATATAATACAAACAAGCATAACCTGTAGCTCACAGTACTGGCGCATGTTGCTAAATTGATCTGTTTCCTGTACTGGTTTTACATATAAGCAGATTAACAGCCATTTTATCTTTTATATTGTGCTCCTATTCTCTGTCTCCTGTGTTTTGCAGAGCTAGGTCTGTTTTTTATTAAATATAAGAATACATTTCAAGTCTGATTGTTTTCACTAATTTTGTTTTGAAGGATTTCGTAGGATCTACAAATGAGGGAGTTTTAAGTGAATTTCCGCATACACTCAGTGTTACACAAGAGCTTTCCACTGTCCCGCTAATTCCATTTGGAAAGAATGCTTAGCAAACACGTCATAATGACATTATGAAAGAAGAAAGCCATTGGTTTTGGAAAGAGTGTTTGCAGTTGTGAAAGTGTCACATGATCAAAAATAACTACACAATTAAGATGGATTTGTTTTGCTTTCTTGTACAGCATGCACACATACACACACACACACACACACAAATCTTAGAAGCTTTCATGCAGTATAAGGACCTTTCATGCGTCCTTAACATTAAAGAATTAATAGAATAATGATACGTATGAGACATGAGATTTTAAGTAAAACATTGTTTGAATGATTTATGAGCCTGTCAGATAGAAAAAAACACTACACACACACACACATTAGGTGCCTATGCGTTGTTGCACTTTCCATAGACATAATGATAATTTCTATAGACATTTAGTTTGTTTATTAATCAATTTCCCTTGTGGAGTTCACTGGCTGGTACCCACAATGTAGGTGTGTGATGTTTACCATCCTTGTGGGGACATTTGGTCCCCACAATGGTGGGAAAACAAGAACACACACACACAGCCGTTTAGCAGAAATTGGTAATCAGCAGAGACTCTCTGTTGGGTGTTTAGTGTGTCAAAATAACCAGCAGGGCGAAGCAACAGTTTTCGATTAGAGTGCTGATGTCAGTGTGAGATGGTGTCAGTGAGGCAGGTGGCTTCACCCCGCTGGGCTCTACTGCCTGTAATCCAGCTTCCTGCAGACTCAACATTGCAGCAGTGTGTCCTGGGTCTTTGGTCAAGGGTCAAGTTTCATTAGGTGCTCAGGCAGAAAATGTACAAATCTTCAAACCTGGTTGATGATAGAAGGATGAAGATTAAGGAGAAGAAAATAAAAAAGACCGCCTGAGGACAGAGAACTGATACTGAGTTCATTAACTACTATTGTTTCCACATAAGTTTAAAGCTGCAATCCTTAACTTTTGCGTTTCTATCGCTGTTTGAAGCATAACATTGAAGGGTAAGAGTTAGTTTCTTAACTTGGATCACAAGTTTAAATTCTAAACAACTGCTGATATAATAGCTGGATATTTCCTGTGAAATCTTTCCCAATTGCTCTGATAATAAATCAGCTTTTTATAAACTTACGTTGGGTAAGGAGATTGTGGTCTGTAGTGTGTGACACTGTCATGTACTTGCTCAATAACTGACTTTTGTTCATTTTTAACCAAAGAAAGTTATGAATTGCAGCTTTAAATAGAAAAAAATAAGATAATAATGAGATAATAGTGTTTTATGAGTTAAGAAGGAATACATTTATATTGTTTATGAATTTGTTTATAGCCAATATTTTGATGTGGCAACATGCAGCTTTAATAAGTGTGTATTGCTGGTTTAATGTTGCCTTCAGCGCTCATATGAACTTTCAGCAGGGTTCAGATCAGATCTTTGAAACTAATAAAATGACACAGTGTGAGATGACCCTAAGCTGTACAGGTTAAGAGAGAGTTCTTTCAGCGGACCCCCTTTTGTTTCAGCTTTACCCTTTAGGCGCCAAAGAACAGACTGGAGAATTTCTAATATTCTGAGTGTCCACACATTTTAAATTTGAAAAGACTTTTACGCTTAATGTCAAGACTTGTCCAGGGATGTTGTCAAATAGGTATGTGACCTTTTCATCACACAGTTTCACAACAATCTCAAATATCAAGTTGAAACTGAACCCAAATGAACGAATGTCCCTGTTACATAAAACTACTGAGTTATTTTACTGTATCATCACTGCAGTTGAGTGGAGGAGCAATAGAGTGTCTTTGAAAAGAAACAGAGAATGAAACAATACCTCAGTGATCGTGACTTGGGCTGTTTTGAAGGTTTTTCCTGGATTTTAAGTAAGAGGGATTAGTCATGGCAACTCTAAATGTCAAAACCACAAATCTCTAATAGATGTACAAAAACAGTCTAATTCTAGCAGCTGAGATCAATTCTGAAGGGCATCTTTGATTAGGAGTGTGGCAAAGATGTTGACTTCCTTCCTAAGCTAATGACAGATTGAGAGATTGCTTATGAGGCAGAGTGTAGAGTCACTTGTGTCTTCTGACACTTTTGTGGCCTCTGTAAAGACATGTAAGACCTGTGCTCTGCACTCATTCATTTGGCCCACACATGCACTGTGTAGTAAGCGTGTAAAGTGTGCTATAAATTGATGAGTGTCCAGGGCTTAGCAACTCCCTCTCCCCTCCAGTAACTCACTAGCCCATTTTTCATGAGATCAGCTGTCCAAACGAGACCTAAACCTCATAATGTGACGGTTCAACAATATGCACACATCCCAGGAATCTGTCACCTATGTGAAATGTTGGCTAGCATTCTTTAAACATTCTCTCAAAGTTATTCAAAACATTCTGGTAGGAGCATTATTACATTTTTAACGTTGTTCTTTAATGTAATGTTTTAAAAATGTTACAGAATTAAAAAGGTTTGAATAATATAATTAAGCAATAAAAGCCTGTTTTAAACATTTATAGAATATCTAAAATAACATGTTTTTGTTACTGGTTAGAGAATGTTAGGGAAACTGTCTCACAGTCTTAAATTGTTAGCTGGGGTAGAGTTTACAATGAATAGTTACAATAAGTACAAGGATTTATTCCTACATGATAGGAATAAAGTTTGGAATTATACTGGTATGGCATAACATTTGGGATTAATTTTGTTGACCTTGTTAAACAATTTGGAGCTTATGTTATGGCTTGGTGGTATAAAATCCTTTCTGAAGACCGCAGTGATGCTATGGTGTATTTTTTAATTAGGAGACACCTTGGAGATTTTCAAGGCTGTTGTGCCTTATGGATTCAGTTAGAATGTGTTTGCACTGTAGTCCATCGCCGGGTGACATTCTAGATACTAAATTATGGAACACCTGGGACTGAAATATAGTACTTTATATTCTTGTTCTTCTTGTGATTGTGGAGAAGACTGCCCTGTAATGACCTTTGAGTGTGCTGGGCTAATGGCTAGAAGCCAAAAGGTAATGTTTTAAAAACATTACAGAATTTAAAAATGTTTAAGGTTCTTAAAACCAAGAAATAATGTTAATACGATGTCTAACTTTTTTAAACATTCCTAGAGCTTTTAAAATTAATGTTTTTATGTTTGGAAATGTTAGGGAAACATTATTACAACCTAAAATTGTTGGCTGGAATATTTTCCTGTAACAAATCATAGAAATTGGCTGAGCTGATGAAATTCCTTTTCTTCTAGTAAAACTGTGGAACCCTAAACCCTGAAGCAGAAGAGGCTGGTGAGAGAAAGAAGGTGTTGGCAGTTTTCTTCTACATCTGCCTAAGTTTCCTTATGTGCTGTTTATTTTCACATGGTCGTATCCTCCAGTGGAACATTGTGGGCTAATAATATTAAACAAGACTGAAAATGAGGGGAAAATCAGCTTTTTATTAAGTTATTAAGGAACAGAGCAGGTGCTGGAGCAGTTTCAAAAAGCATTTGTGTAGCAGGCCTCCATTAGCCCAGCTAACAATTTTAGGTTGTAAGAACATTTTCCTAATATTTCCATTAAGTAACAAAACATTAACAATGTTATTTTAAATGTTATAGGAATGTTCAAAGGATCCAGTTTTTTACATGATGAATGAACATTATTGCTACATTATACGAACACTTTCTAAACATTTTTAAATGTTGTAATGTTTTAAAACGTCCCACTAACACCTTAAGAGTAATGTTTATAAAACATATATGTGACGTTAGAAAAGGTTCTACAATGTTACTGCAACAATGTTTTTGTTAACTTTGAGAGACCTTTAAGTGAAGTTTTAAGGAACATTAGCCAGCCTTCTAAAAACGTTCCATGCTACCTGAGATCTTTCTAACAAACTCCTACACTTAGCATGAGAAACTACGTGTATTGACTTAGTAGTTTGCATGTAGTTTATTCACTGTATGTGTAGGGCTGCAGAACAGACTATCACATCCCTGCTGGGAAGGATCATTTCCGCAGCGTTTCATGGTTCTGGTGCTGGGAGGTTGAATGGTTTAGCAGTCTGAGAGTCAGTGTCCTCCAGCTACCCAGAAACCTCACTTTCCAACCACAACGACATGCCGACATGCTCTGCTTTTTCACTTCATCCCAAGTGCAACTCAAAGTCCCTGATGCATTTTCTTTTGTACAATCAGATATTGATCAGACAGTTTTTATCTGAAGCTGTTTTAGGACTTCGGTAATGACGACTGGGTTTATAAATAATTTTTAAAGAGCTAAATGCATTTGGAGCAACTAAAACAGTGTTGTTTTTTCCATCACATTTTATAGCTAAATAGGACTGCATTAAAATGTAGACACAAAGAATTATTTAATTTCATATTGGAGTGTTTACAATCCTGTGGTTGTTTTTCAAGAAATTGAGAAAGAGAACTATATACCGTAAGGCGTTTATCATAGTTTTACTGTTGATCAGAGTGTAGCTTTATGTAACACCAGCCCAAACCAAGATGTATTCAAGATGTATTTATCATTTTAGCATCCCAAAGGGATTTCTGGAATCTCCCATGTAAGACAGCATCAGGACACCTAACACAGTCCTGTGTTTATCTAGTTCTGCATACTGCAGACAAGCGCTGTGTCTTGAGTTCAAGGTTAACAATGCAGGTTTCAGTGTCAGTGAATATACAGGAAACAGTAAAGAATATCACACACATATTGGACAGAGAAACACAGGTGTTGTACACACAAAAATGTTACGATAATGATCTACGTTTTTATATGCTATTAAAACCTCGTGGTCTTGAACCTCACGCATGCCAAGCTGAAGACTTGCTCAGAGCCCAACGACTGCACAGGCCAGATGTTGGCTGTTGATCCAGATGTGTTAGTTTGGGTCCATGCCATTGGTTTGCTTTTGGAGGTTCTTAAAGTTTCCAGTCACCTTGGCAAGAAGCTTGTTCTCATTGGTTGGGTTGATTTTTAAAACATTGAAAATTATGTAATCAAGACTCCGTATAGATTGATTTTCATTATACTTTGTGTCTCATGAATGGAGGCAGAATTTAATCTGGAGAGAGCAAAGAGATTGAAGAGCCTTAGACAAACAAAGGGTCTGGAATAACATCAAATTACAAAATGCCAGCAAAATCAAAAGCTCGCTTTGAACGAATGTGAGGTGTTAGCCTTGTGCACTATTATTTGTCAGCGATAAGACGCATTTTGAATGTTGCAAAAGCGTTTTTACCTGTACTGTAGAGATAAGACATTATACCATTGTACATGCATAGTCTGTTGTGCTAAGATTTTACATGAATACACAGAGATCAGATAGTGTGTCAGGCTGCAAATATTGTTTTTGTTTTAATATTGCGTGTGTTATGATTGGTTTTGAAAGCACCAACCCACGCAGTTCCATTGCACGGAAATGGTAAATTCATCAGTTTTCAAAGTGACCTTAAATTGAAGTTCATGGCTAGAACATTAACTTAGCAAGCAGTAAAAAAGACCTCAAATAATAAAGCTTAGATCAAGTCAAGCTCCAGACTCTGTCCATGTACTTCAGCACTATTCCACACTATTTTGTAGTATAAAAAGTGTATAAAGAGTGGTCACACTGAAAATATAAAAGTGGTGTTTAACCAGTGCCAAAATGATGCACTTGCCCAATGAAATAAACTCATAAGTGTGCAATGTTGGACATTGTACTCGGTGGTTGCTGTTTTCATACTTAGCAGAAGAGGAGGCATAATCAGGCAGATTCAAGTGCGTCATTTGAGACCTGTCCAGCTAACAGGGAATGTTCTCATAATATTGGCTAATGTTCTCTAAAGGTTTTCTCAGAGTTATCAAAATGTTCTTGCAGTAATGTTGTTAGATTTTTTTAACGTTATGTATCATATGTGTCAAAAACAATATTCTTATGTGGCTAGTGGAACATTTTAAATGTTACAGAATTAAGAAAAATGGTTGGTTGGTTCTTGTAACCAAACAGTAACTAAAGTACAACGGCTAAAAAACTGGATGTTTTGAACGTTCCTAGAACTTTCCATTTTGTTTTTTTTACTTAATGAAAATATTAAGGAAACGTTCATACAACCTAAAATTGTTAGCTGGGCACACAGTGTATAGTACGATTCATTTGAGATGCATCAGTTTTCACTTCAGTGTCTAGCAAACACTTTCTGTCTGTGTGTGATGTTTCTCTGAAATGAAGTAAAATAGGAAAGTCACAGCTCCCAATTTTGGGATTGACCTTCGAGAGCTTTTAATAGTTTGGGAATGAAGATGCCTGAGTCTATTTAATAAGAGCTTGTGAAACAGTGTGCTATGATTTTCTCAAGGAGAAAAAGTTTTGTAGACTGTATGGCATTGCTAAACACTTTAGCAGGTTTATATAAGTCTGTATAGTGTCATATTATAAAGGCCCCATTCAATAGATCTGATGCTTAAACATTTGATTTTACTGACTTATTATTTTATCAGCTTCAGTAAGTCCAACAACTCTTGTGGGGGCAGCGGAGGAGCCAGAAGAGAATTTTTCAAAATGTGCTTAGTTAAATAAACAAGCCAATGAACAATTTAATCTCCCTCAGAACTGCAGGAATGTAACCTTCAGGGACAAACACTCAGAATTGCTTCATTTTATCCTAAATTTATCTTGACTTGTCATACTGCTCATTTTCTTTTTAGCCAAAGTGTTGAGAGTTTGGCTCCAGAGCCAAAGCCCTCAAGTGATTATGTGTACGTTTAAAATGAAACTTTAAACTACATTTATTTTATTTAATGTGAAATGACGTGCAGGCAAGGATGGTGACCCTCATCCACACACACATTCTCTAACAGCTCTCTTAAGGCTATCAAAGACAATCTTGCAGTAATGTTATTAGAATGTTTTTCCAACATTATATTACAGACCAAAACTTTATTCTCAAGAACATTTAAGAACTTACAAAATTACATTTTTGTAAATGTGAACACAGCACATATGCTTTGAAACCCAGTTAAATTTTATATGACATTGTTAGAGCATTTCCATATTTCTGGATTTCGGGTGGATTTTAGATGTTTTGAGATTTTGACATGCAGGGCACATTTATTGTGGTTTCAAAAGCTTAATAGGCATTTCAGATATAAAAAAATAAATAAAGAAATGGAATTGCTTGACCAATGGTAATGTCACACTGTTCGTGAGCATTGGATTGGACAGGATTTTATTATCAAGGATTTTAAAATTCTAATGTTATTTAGAAACTTCTGTGCAATTTTTCAGACCCAATCATACTCTCCTTTCTACGGTGTTCAAGATTTGTGAAAAGGTACAACACGCACAACAGCGTTTTCCCAGCATGCCATGCAAGCGACCCCCAGTCTCACCATTTGATTTGAATGCGTATGGCAGTCAAGAGGGGTTTACAATTGTTTCAGTCATCAAAAATTTTCTGGATGTTTGTGCTTGATTATAAAATCCTGTTTTATATGCAGTGCACCTTGCCAGTGGTGTGTTGTTTGCATAGATTGTTTTTAAGTATTTATTCTCATTAGGCGCACAGACACAGATGCAGCTGTTTAAAGTGATTTTCATGGTTTGCTGAGAGGACCATTGGCAGCAATCAGAGGAAAGGGCGAGTGTTGCCTGGTGATCAAAAATCTGTCCTAATAACGGAAGGTTGTAGGTTTGAGTCTTGCAAGAGACAGTCCATTAATTATTATCACAAGTCACTGTTTCTGAACATGTGATGAGTTCAGATGTTAGTAATAACCCATTTGCTTGGACATCTCATGTAATGTATTTGTTGTGACAAAAGTCATGACAGTAAAGAATGTTTTAGCAACAGACTGGAAAAAAATAGGGGAAAGCCAGGTGTTATGGATCTTTAATCACTTTTTCATATTTATTCTGCTTATTGTCTTTCTCTGTGTGTGTATGTGTGTGTGTACTGGTATTTACTATGTTATGGGGACCAGATGTCCCCACAAGTATAGTCATACCAGTAAATTCTGATAGTTAGGTTTAAAGGTACGGTTAGTTTTGGGGGATAGAATTACAAGTTTACAGTTTGGATACACACACAGGTTTGTGTGTGTGTGTGTGTGTTTTGTGACATCAACAATTCACAAAAGTCAGAAAATGGGTTGCAATTGTGACGTTCTGATGTAATTCAGACATTTCCGGGAACTGTATAGACAGAAGTTAATGAATGTTGATGTGTCCTGCTGGATAAAGAATGGAATGTGACAACTGATGCATCTCAAATGCTACAATTTACACTGTGAACTGTGTGAACTAGTGGATGGATAGTGTTATTTTAGATGGAACATCACTTAAGGAAAATGATGTATGTAATTTTGTTTTGTGCTACTATCTGAGATTAGCTTACATTAGAGTCCAAGTTCAATAAAATTAATGTATATTTCTTTTTCCATTTTATGCATGTAAATCACATTTAAAAAACTGTTTTCTCTACTGAAGTTGCCACGTTGGCCGTCTAGACATTTTGTCAGACCAGCATTATAGTCTGATATAGTCTGATAACCTCTCCTAACAGCATTCTTCTGTATTATTACCATTAATGATAATAATATATCATATTATTATATTGTATGCTTATTCATGCTTTTGTGAATGAGGTGATTTGTCACTTTATTATGAACTCATGCATATTTTACTGCTTTACATTAATCTTTCATATGGGTTTGGTAAGAAATGTGAATCGCATTAAGAGTCATTTTGTGTACAGTGGAAATGCTGTTTTTTTACACACGGCAAATGTAATCCACATCCATCTGTAAAATATAAAAAATCTGCAAGATCCATAAATCACAGGCACACCGTATTTAATAATGTTATAACTTTGTCTTTTATTTCATTTCCAAGTTCTTTAAGTTAATTTGCCCTAAAAGAACTCTGTGTTGTGAGACAGCTAATACCATTTACATATGGGATGCTGGTATAGTTCTGGCCTCTGTTGTAAAAAAGCCGTCATACAGATTTACTGTAAATGGGCATCACAAAATGGGCCATTTTTACTGTTATATGCAGCATGCTAAGAATTGACAGATTGATAGCTGATATTACGCCATAAAGTTATGATTCCTACAAAGAAACAGATAAAAAATGTAGTATAGCACTCATATGTCTATACCATGATGTTTTTCTTTGATTGTAGAGGTTTATTCTGTTGTGCTGAATGTGTGTGTGTGTGTGTGTGTGTGTGTGTGAGAGACTTTTCCTCTGATTCAACTGTTATGTAAGCTTGGGTAATTGGAGTCCTCTGGCAGTCTGGACGCTGGTTCGAGATACTGTCTGTCCCACATACACAAAGAGACAGTCCACTCTGACCCACAGACAGTCACACACAACATCTCTACATCTGAACTATATCTTATTGAACAGGAAGACAGATGCAGTAACCATCTCCCCTCCTCTTTATTTATTCTGTGCTAGTTATGTTTTATTTAAAAGTCCTCAACCGTGTCTGGATTGCTCATAATGAAAGGACACAAACCCCAGCCTGATATTTGGGGTCTGAGGATGAGGGTCTGCTATTATCATTCTCTGAGGTCAGGGGAGAAAATGGCTTTGCTCTTTAGCTATGAGAAAAGGGGCGCTGGGTTCAGAAAGATGAAAGTCTCATGCAATCCGCTTCTCTTACTGGAAGAAAGGAAAGTTTGGCTGTCTTGAGTATCTGGGTGGAGATGAGTCTATTGTTGCTTCTCGTGGCCTGAAAAGAGGGAATTGGAAAGACCAAACAGTCTGTTTGTCCAGCTGATTTAATGCATCCCTCCGTCCTATCCCAGCCAAGCACTTTTCCATCCCTGCGAGCACACGCAAATTCTTAAACACTCCCATCCGCTCTAACACATTTAAGCTCTTCCATTTTATTTTTGGTGGATCCCGGACGCGCAGTGATGTTTTGAGCAAGCTGATGTTTACTGAATTTCAATCTTATGCTGCTGCTCTGGGCACATTTCCATTTGCTAAACTCAGTAAACATCACTGATGGTTTATAAAGGTGGAAACTAGTTCTGTCCTCCCCTTCCTATCAAATGTTAAATCCTTGACCACTGCTGCACATAGTAAACAGTTGATGTCACATTTTGTGGTGTCTTTAATGCTTTCACAATACCTGCATATCCCTCCCTCCTTCACATCTGTGCCCTCCTGTCCTCCCCTCCCCTGCCTTCTCCTCCACATCTGTGCCCCCTCTCCTGTCCTCCCCACCCCTGCCTTCTCCTTCACAGCTGTGCCTCCCTCTCCTGTCCTCCCCACCCCTGCCTTCTCCTTCACAGCTGTGCCCTCGTGTCCTCAACTCTCACCTCCTCTCCCTCCCTGAAATTGTATCCCCTTCTCTCTTTTCTCCTGTTCTCTCCTCAGCTCTGCTCACCTCTCCCCTAAAGTTCTCTACTGTACTCCCCTCTCCAGTCCTCTGATCTCCTTCCCTGTGGTCTCATGCCTTTACTCTCCTCAGCTCTCCTCTCTTCTCTCCTTTGATCTCTTCTCTGGTCTCCTCTTATATCTGTTTCTTTCCACTTAGATGAACCTTCTATCCTGGAATTATATCATGGATCAGGATTAGAAAGGAGTCTGTGTCAATAAACCGCTAACCACATGTTGAAAATATTGTGTTGTCAGAGTTTTTTGGGGCCAGTTTGGTCAGATCCAGCCACATAATTTAATAATCTCCTTTCCCATTCCTATCAGTGTACCATTTCATTAGATAATGTTTCTGTTTCTGTATGTTTTGATTTGTTTGAAACCATAGTTCTCCATGGGATAGGTGGGTTTATTCTGTGGGCTACGGTCAACTCTCTTTCAAAAAATTGTTTCTCTCAAACGTTTCTGCAAAAGTATTTTTATTAGATTCAGATGGATTTTAAAGCCTGTTTTTAGTCAATTTTGGCAAGTACTTTAGAAATTAATTATTGATGAGGATGAATGTAATTATTGAAATATCTTAGGATACAGTGGATTGATTTGTGGGCATTTAATCTGTGCTAAAGTGATTTAATTAAACTGGTCCCGGTGCTGCCAAAAATGGCCAAGACATGATTGTACATTTAGTGATTAACTTTGTGCAGTCAAAAAATAGAATTCATAACTTGTATACTTAGGTTAACTGCAATATACAAAGGAATAATACAATATACAAATTATATAACTAAAATATATAAAGCAAATGTAATTGTCTCACTGTATAATGTAAGCTCTACTGTAAGCCCTGGAAAAGCTCTGATTATCTGAGCTGACTCAATGGTCTGCTAAAATAATTATCAGATTGAATTGCTGTGTATTATCCTCTCCTAACAGAAGGTACAAAATCGGGCTTGACAGTTCTAATTGAACTAAAGCAATCATTTGAATCAATGTGTTTAACATGATTGGCAAATGATTTGGGGGTTTCCAAGACCGATGTCAAATCCTCTAAACCAAATTCTCCTTCTTCAATAGTGTGTGATTTCTCCACAGAGAGACTTTATTAAAGAAAATGGTTTTGGAGGTAACACTTGACTGGTCACAGCGCACATCACATTAAACAGTGATGGATTTGGTGAGGTCACGCAACATTAGAATCATTTTCATTCTGACCTGTGAAATCGAGCATTTTGTCACGCGTCATAAAAAAAGGCATGAAGCCATGACCACTAGTTTTGAGTGTCGATTGTATTGAAATAGTTCTCTGTATTTTCTTCAGTGGTCACGTTTGCTTCAGTATCTTGTGAGCTGCAATCCATAACTTTTGCCTCTCTATCGCCATCTCTGTTTGAAGCAAAATTGCAAGTTACTTGCAAAGTGACTTAAAAGTGGCTTAAATTCTAATCAACTGCTGTAAGAACAAGCTACAAATGGTCCACTATCCACATCTATGATATAGTAACCGGATCTTTTTTTTCTGTTTATGGACTTAACATCAAACTAACATTTCCTGCTAAACTGAACCTGACAGCTCCGATGATAAGTTGTTATTATTATGAATTTACCGTTGAGAATTTGAGTAAGGTAAGGGGACCACTCTGAACGCTGATTTATGTATTTGGTCAAGAATTGATTATTGTTTGTTTTTAACCAAAAAACTTCACAGATTGTAGCCCTATTGAGCTTGGATTGTATATCACACTGTGTTAACGTTTATCTGTATTCCTGATTTTTCGAAAAGCAGGATAATTGCTGTCGAATGCAGCTGTTACTTAGAAAGAACTAATCTGATTTGGAAAAATCAGGTCTTTATTGTGAAGCTAATGAGAAATAATTGTTTCCCATTTATTCAAGATATTTTCTGGTCCAAAGTTGTTTAAAATGCTGTTGTGGTTTTCCCCTCATCTTGGCTAAGATTGAATCACTTAGTGGGAGAGATTCACAGAGCAGACTATCACTGGAATTGGGAAAAACAGCCCAAACTGAGACTGTTCACATGTGCACGAAGGTCTGAAGTGTTTTTGTGAAACTTCCAAAAATGTGTGGGTGCACATACAATCCCACAATTCACTTAGTTGGCATATAATTTACTGCATTAGAAATGAATTAAAATGCATAAACTTAAACTAATGTATTTTATGCTTAGATGGTAATATTCCCTTGGAACTTGGATTTGTATCTTCTGTATTCTGCACTTTTGAAGTCCACCTGGTGAATCGTGAGGTTCTTCCAGATGTGAGAGTGATCTGTTTTTATAGAATCTGCAAACTTAAGCTGACTGACATTTTCAACATTTCCATGAGGGTGTGGGTGGAGTGGAGGAAGATCTGGGCCTTAGTCCTGAAGGTATCTTCTCAGGTCAGGATAGAAAATGGCCCATAGCTATGGTCAGTGGCTCTCATGAGCACAGAAAGTAAAATAGGGGTCAAAGAAAGGAGAATCGGACCATAAAGTTCAAACCAAACCATCTCGGTGAAGTGTATTTGTTGATGTCTACTGCAACTTCAAGTCTGTTTGAAAATGGAACTGACCATGTTCAGACCAAGATTTCCCATAATCCCGTTTCTCAGTGATTGGCAGCTAGATTGACACACCACACACACAAGATCAAATACACATCAAGGGATCAGCTTCTCTTAAACCTAGCCAAGGGTGTTCTGGAGATATTTAATTTATCATCATCTCCAGCCCCTTGATACCTTCTATGTTATGTACTTATTTACTCTTATATGTTTTATATATGGGGTCTCTGAGATTCAAAACATGATTATTGTCTTTTTTCTACCAGAGACCAGATACTTAAAACTTAGGTGTAGGTTTAAACTGTTGCATTGCTTTAAGGTCTCTCATGAGCATTACTGAGCTGTGCTCCCGTCTTACAGCACAATAGTTGATGTTGAATATATCAGCTGTTGGATATTTTACCATTTCTTTGAGATCCACAAGGGAGGCTTGCATCATATTCGTCCATGATTTCTTCTGCTTTTCCATCATTTAAACAGCTAAAGGTTTTTAAAGCTTGGAAACATGGTGCAGTTGTAGCGCACATGGTGTTGATGTGACTTAGTGCTCATGTGGGTGTTGCAGGTTTGAGTTTGGACTGTGAAGTGGCCTGATGTTGCTAATAAATGAGTCAAAAGCCTGAAAATAAATAATACATACTTGTTTCCATATTTCAGTAGCCCGTGGCTGAAGTTGCTGATTTGATTGTGTTTGTTGTGCAAAAAATAGATTTTTGTGGATGTGATATAACATCATCATTATTCTGTTTTAGTCTTTCTTATTGCAGGGCTGATGATATTGGACTGTTTTGTTTGTTTTGGAGACGCTGTAGAAGTAATTTCTTTATTTTAGTTTTGCTTACTGAGCAACTGTCTTCTGGTTATTTTTTATTTTGTTGTTGATTCGGATCAAGCAATGAAAAATAAATGAAAGAAATTCATTTTCTATTCAACAGTGTGTTTATTATCTGGCTTCATTTAAAGTAGGAAATAACTATTCAAAGGAAATAACTTGTTTGTATAATAAGTTTGTAAGATAAATACAGTTTCTTATGACTTTAACCCACACAACTGAGGACAATAGATATTAAATAGAAATTAAACATAAATTTACACATTGGAATTATGAAATCTAGTGAGCCTTCTCATTTTAAAAGTTGTTTTGATTTCATGCATAATGAATGTAGAGATTAGCAAAAATGTATTCCAATGCAAAATTCAGTTCATCATCTGTTGTTTCCTCTGTCTTTCTTTCTTCTGTCTTCCTCTTATTTTCCTCTTTCTTTCCAGAGGTCTATTCATTACCATCCATGACCGCTCACACATCCCCACACTTCTTCAGAGCTGGCCTGAGAAAGACGTTCGTGTAAGTTCTGCACCCTCACAGATACACTGTCCTGTTCTGTTGTCACAGTGTACCAGAACCTTCACTGTCAGACTCCATTTGAAAAACTCCTGGGCTTTATCAGTTCCAAATTTAAATGACTTGTGCTGTGAAATGTCATAATAATTTGCCCCTTAAGCATTTCAAATTTAGTTGGGTAATGATGTCACATCCTGCAGGGCTTCAGCGTGTTGAGGAAGAATGCAGAGTTGCATGAAATTAAGTTGTAAAAAAACGGTTACAATCTGCATCACAGTTTATTGAAAAAACATGTTGTTCCTGTTTGGAATCAATTGCGTCCGGTAACGGAATTAAATTAAACAGCATTTGCTGTCTTTTTAAATGTTGTTTTAAAAGCAGAAAAATAATCTCTGCTGAGGGGCAGGATTTTAAGACACATTAGCCAATCACAGAACCAGTTTTAAATTAGTGTTAATCCTGTAAACTAGTCGGGAGGATTTAATAACAAGCACCCTTTGAAGGATAAATACAAACTCCAGGCTAGTAATGCACTTAGTTTACTTTAAAAAAAAGTTCCAAACTTAAGAAAGCTCCACCTCGACCACCAAACTTAAATCTTCCTCAGGACTCAAACATTGTCACGAAAGATCAACATTAAGTTGTTGTGTTCAAACAAACGGTCAACTCGTATAATGAGATGCCTGTTGTATCTATCATAATGACATTTCATTGACTTGACATTTCAATAATACCTTTGGTTTTCCAGGGAAAAAGTACTCATGGCTTTCTGTAATACAGCTCACCCTTTGGGAAACACTGTTGTGTCTAATATCGGTTCGAAATGAGCTTTGTTCACTCTGAGTTCTATAAACCAACTGGCTGATGACACAATCTGTCTCTTAGCCTTCTCAGATGTGTGTATAGAATTTGCCAATGACATTGTTTCTTGCATGTTTTGGCAGGCCATAGTTGTGACAGATGGCGAGAGGATTCTGGGCCTCGGGGATCTGGGCTGTTATGGAATGGGCATCCCTGTTGGTAAACTGGCCCTGTACACCGTCTGTGGCGGAATGCCGCCTCATCATTGCCTGCCTGTCATGTTAGACGTGGGGACAGAAAATGAGGTGAGCGAACCTATGGCACCACCATCAACCAGACCGTGACGGCTGACTCCTGCTTCCCATCTCCATAATCAAAAGTGGCCTAACTATTCCTAGCCACCACATCCTCTCTGTACAAAGACTTTAATTTGCCACCTTGTTTGTTTTTACCAGTCGTGGCACTGCAGTGCTGTAGCAGAAAGGCTGACGTTACAGCAAGAGCTGCAGAATGAGATTAGCTCTGTGTGTTCAGAGGTAAATTTAGTGTGTATGAAGTCACCCTCGATACGGCCAAGGGTGTGTCAGTACAGGAATAACAAACCACTGGCTCTTCTGCCAGAGTCCACCTGGTGTTTCTTCTGCAGTGCCAAAGCAGTGGCTAATCCCTGCCGTCACAGATGCCAAATTCCAAGTGTGAAGGGAAAAGAGAGGAAGAAAGAGGGATGTAAGGAAGGGAGGGGCATTGAATGAGTGTGTGATGTCCACAAAAATCGTTTATTTGATCTGGAGTTTTGTCTTGTTTTGCTTGTAAAAATATGTACCCTCCTAAAACAAAAAACATTGTTAGGAATTTTGAGAAGCAAAGTCACAAAAGATAACAAGGCATCTACCCCACTTTTTTAAAGCATAAACATCACAAAATTATTTGTGAATAATATATATATAAATATTTATATCAAAATCGATGAATATATATTATTTTTATTGACCTATTTGCCTTTCCTTTTCCAAATTGCTTTGACCTATTTGCAGTTCCTTAAATTAATCCTCCAGTGTGACAAATTGATTTTTAAACGCACAAATATTCCATGTAGTCCCTAAATTAATATTAGTCAAAAATAGCTGTAAAAAGTCATTTTAAAATTGCTGCTTGGAGCCAGTTTAGTTTGACATGAGTTTAACATGATGTCAGACTAAACTAAGTTTTGCTGTCTCAACACTGCTGTGTCACGTCAACAGCCCAAACATAGTTCTGGCTCAAACGCTTTATTTGAAAGTTTCTCAACTCATCAGACTACTTGACATGCTAGGTCTGTACAAAAGCTCATAAAGAATAAGAGGGTGAAAGTGCGTTAACAGGGTTGCATAACTGCTCTGACTCAATTTTCCCATTCATTCCTGTTTCAATATCCAGCAGTCCAGCTCCTTTGTCTGCAGTGCTAAATTCAGATCAGCCATAAATTCAGTGTCTGTTCAGGCATCAAAACACTTTAATGTGTGAACTCTGGATGTTACCCCCTTTTTGTGTCTGTATCTGTTTTCAGATGGATGGGGAAACGTTTATTTATTTTGTTTATTTGTATTTATTTTATTTTATTTGTTTTGGTTCCACTTTATTTGTTTATGTTTTGCACTTAAATGGTAATATTGAATGCATGTGATACAGAAAGAATATGTTTTTGTTTAGGGTAAGTTTGTTTTTGCTTTTATAAGTGGTTTCACCGTATACACACACACATACATACATCCAGACATCGTCAGTTCATGCCGGCACACGTGGCTCAATCTTTAGTGTCCAGTTCAGTTTTCCTTCTGTCTGCAAGTCTAAAACTGAGGGCCTTTTTATACATGTTTGGCTGACTGTATATATAGCCTGGGGGTAATTAAGACCCCATTTTCAGGATATTTTGAAGAGATGACAGATCTAATGATCTAAAGATTAATTCTCTGCTTATTGCACATCCTGCAGCTGTGTGCATGTGCTCTTATAAGACTGAGCAATCAGCTGATAAAATGAGTGTTATTAAAGGATTAAGTCAGCTGTTATTTTTAAGAGAACAAGACGCCTGCTGAGGTCAGACCGTCTACCGTTTTCCGGCCCGTCACAGGGAGTA
This sequence comes from Ambastaia sidthimunki, assembly GCA_036877625.1. NCBI lineage: Eukaryota > Metazoa > Chordata > Actinopteri > Cypriniformes > Botiidae > Ambastaia > Ambastaia sidthimunki. Next base: position 60,074 of record JAZGTK010000297.1, read on the forward strand.
AAGATGACTGCACCTGGATCAGTTTTGTCTCTTCAGACACACACTGTATGCTAGTTTATTATATAACAACATATAGTATACATTATATTTAATATCATTTTAACAACAACATGTACATACATTATATACTAGTGTATAATATAACATATAGTATTGTAGTATATACACTTCTGTGCAAAATCTCAGGCCACCACCAGTTTTGTTGTTTTAGCAAAGTTTTATTCACCCTCTATATTAACAAATAGTACAGGAAATATGTACACAGAACCTCCTGTGAGTGTTTGTTGGAGTATAGTGTCTTATCTAAACAGGGCTGAGAGTTCTGGAGGAGTCTTTGAGCTCCTGTACACAATACAGATCTCTGTACAACAGCTGATCATTCCTGAAACTGCATCTGTTTTTCTGGAATAAATATAAATGTGAACTCTGATGGTGTTTTAAATCTCATTCTGTAGCTGTGCCTAACAGACCCTGACTGTACTCTCGCCTAATCTCACCTGAAAGACTGCATACAGTTCACACACACACAGTACGGTTCATCAAAGAAAGTCCCAGAGGAACAAACGGTTCTCTCTCATCACCCACAGACCAATCAAGGCTCATTTTCACAAGAGCACTAGACGCTGATTCAGGATCAGTTTTTAGCATACAGATGATTGGTCCATCTGCAGTACTGCAGATATGGAACTTCTGCATCAAGTTTTATTGTACAGTATATGTTATCAGTGATTGTGGTCGTTTTTGTTGATTACAACACACAGAATTCATTACAGAGCGTTATATAATGTCAACAATTTGAAGCTTATTCAGTTATGATAGTGGTGAGGGCAAGATCTGAAGAAAAGATGTTGATTAGGAATGTAATATTGAAAAAATGTTGGGGACTGTGATCCTGCCAATTGGGACACTGTAGATCCTAGATCAAAATTGCTCTCAACCAGTCAGATTGTAGGGTTAGGCATTAAGGTTTGTGGTTGTTTTTTTGTAAAGTTGTTTTTGTAAAGTGTTACTCTACGACCAACATAACATGTTGAAGAGGAACATTTTGTGTTAAAAATAAAATAATATTAGGTTTGTGGTGCTGTTTTGATGCAGGTTATGATTATATTTATATAAATGGAGTATTGTTTTGGCTTCATCCTATTGGGCAAAACAACAAACAACATTCCTCGTCTGAGAAAGTACGAGAATTTGTTTTTGTGAGTTGTGTTTTGGTTCCTGTGTATTCTGTATCTTCCAGTCATATAACTTTTCTCTCCCTGTATAATACATAATCTTAGAAAAGCACTTTTTCGTAGGACTCTAAAGTTTAAAAATAAAGGCAAACAACAAAGCAAACTTTGAGTATGCACTTAAAAGTGAGCACAATGAATCTGCCTTCAGATATCTACACTACACTCAGCCTCTCATATCGCCGTTTTCATTCCCAGACTGATGAATTTGTCTGCCCTCCTGAATCCAGACAGATTTCTCTTTTACAGGCACCTTTACAAGAGCAATTGTCACGTAAATGTCCCGAGGAGAAAATCCAAAGACGTGCTGGAGGAAAAATTTCCCCTTTACTAAATTTCACTCTTTCTCCACGTTTTATCAGCCTGCATGCCAGCACAGTTACCCAGTGTTTCTTCTGTATCATAATCTTGATCTTGCACAGTTTTCTAAAGGACCTAAAGGAGCCTAAAACAGACACACAGCTCCATTAATATCCCTGAAAATTAGAAATAAAGAAGAAGAGAGTGAGATAAGATTAAAGAGTATGTACATCCAGTCCCCCCCAGTCCTATTTTACTCATCCTATAAGATAAAAGTTTTTTTTATACTAAGACAGATTATGACTGAAGTGTTGTCTTCTGTATGTGAGTTCTGATCAAACTTTGTCTTTCACCACGACACCATCATTAAAACGTATGGAAAAAGTTTGAAGCTTCTTATAATTGTTGTCTATGCATTAAATATGCATTTGAAATGTGTGACTGTTTATGGGTATTTGTACAGCTAAGACTGATGAAGGTGTCAATTATGTTTTCAGGATGAGTGGCACACAACAGTGATGGGATGCCCACAGCGTCTCTCTCTCTCTTTCTGTCATTTTTCTGTTTTTCCCATAGCGTTTCAACACTCAGTGTGAGTGACAGCTGCTATACGTCCAGACTGAAATCACAGAGTCGTTTTTCTTACATGTTTGGCCTCTTTCTGTCTTGTTTTATGTTTTATGCAATTTCTTTCAAAGACACGCTTGAAGACACAAAGAATTATGGAGATTTATTCAGAAGCCGGCTAACCAGATAACCTTATGTAATCTGATTACAGAGGAGCTGTGTACATCATTCACGTTTTGATGTGGGTGCATTGTGCTTTTGTTTCTCATTACCCCTCTGTTTATAATAATGGAATGTGATATCCCAAAAAATAAAAATAAAATCAAGTATGGACTCACACAAAAGAATCGCTTTCATTTATTACTTATGTTCCACTAGAAGTGTGTGTTGTGTCTATAGAAACACTGTCCTCTGCCTTTGTTTTATTGTTTTGGGGTGATCTGGGTGTTTCTGGGAGGCGGCCTTTGGCCAGTGGGCAGTGACACACGGGTGATATGCTTTACTGGGCCAAGTTTAAATGTTGTGTTTACAAACAGTACCTGAAAATCCTGCCTAGTGCATCTTTAAGCCTTAGGACATTATAAGCTTTCATTATGAGAAAACATGACGTCACTATCTTCATACAGGACTTCTATATGAATTCTATTTATAATTATGTAAATAAAGGGGCGTGTGTAAAAACCAAAAAGCTAGAACATGATGTTATTGGATACAGTGTCATATGATGATGAATTGTCGTATTTGTGATATTGTTTCTGCTTGATGAGTGACAACGTGAAAATGTGGTGCAAACGTTTCCTGTTGTTTTTTCTCTCTCTCCTGCAGGGGCTTCTGAAGGACCCTCTGTACATCGGTCTGAGGCACAGAAGAGTACGTGGACAGGCTTACGATGAGCTTCTTGATGAATTTATGAAGGCTGTGACGGACAGGTAGAGTAGCCCACTAAGCCCCTTCCATCTCGCAACAGCACACTCTTCCTCCTACAGACCACTGATGAACATGTCTGGAGAGCGTAGCCGAGCCATTGCGTTGCAGGAATGTGTGGAAAAACTCATGCCTTTGGGCCTGTGGGTTCATGGACCCCTCTTCCCATTGACTCCTGTGGCAGGAATCCGAACCGGATCACTGACTCTATGCCATCAGTTTTTACCCACATATTCTACACAGCACCGAGCCATGCAGTGATGTAATCGGGCCCAGAACCACCCCCCACTGCCTGATGCTTCTGTGGGCTGTCTGAATGCAGTACTTAGAATAGTTCATGGTTTAAGGTTTTTTCTACAGCAATTATCTTGTTGACATGATCTGTTTTTGTGTCATTTTCTCTTTTTTTGATGGTTAGTGAGGGAAGAAATGTTTTTAAATGACACTCCCAGAAACATCAGCTTAGAATCTACAGAATCCAACAAAGTTCATCATTAAAATCCAGCTTTATTTTTGTATTTTTAATGATTAAAGTGTACTGTTATGTTTAATGTAAACATAACATAATAGAGTTTGCAGTATGGCCTTCCAGGTCCATCTTATATTTAACAGATACATTGATCTGTTACTGAGTGAAAACTGATCTGGATGGTCTGTGCGTGTTGTAGATGGAGAATCAGTGGATATACAGAATACACAGATTAGATGTTTGTACTTCAGTTTACCTGTTTCAAATATCAGCTGCTGTATGGCAAATAACAGTATTTTCAGTGGCTTTGGTGTGACCAGCTTTGATGGTGGTTGTCAGAAGGACCTAGTGCCACACATGGCTCTATTTAAAGCAGAACCCAACAACCTCAGTGTCTGATTTCACTCCAATTGGCAGAATATCTCCATGATTCCCTGTAATAATGGGGTGGACATGAAAACTAGAGGCAACAGCGTCACTCTTCCCCGAAAGCTGGTGGAAAATGAATGATTATGGGTTACTGACTGAACAAATGATTACAGTCCTGGTGATTTTTATTAAAACTCCTTATTATTATAAATTTCAAGACCTCATCAGAGTCACATTTGCCTCCTCAGTGAATCTTTAAACTCAGAGTCGTTTAGAACATCCATCTTTAAAAGTGTTTGCAGAAGCTGGCTATGAAAAACACACCTGGATTCTCAATCCGTGAACTGTGGGGAGCAGTTAGAAAACAGTTTTGGCTACAGATTAATAGGTTGCGTAAACGTTTCCCTAATGTTGCATTAAGTAATAAAAACATTATTTTAAAAAACGTTATAACGTCCAGTTTTTTAAGACGAATTATCATTTTTGCAACATTTTTTAATTTTAAAACGTTTTTAAAACAATCCACTAATAAATTAAGAATACTTTTTTACATATATTATATATAACATTAAGAAAGTTCTACTAACAGGCTACGGCAGGTATGTTTGTTGAGAACTTTAAGAGAACATTTAGAGAATGTTAGCCAGCCTTCTGAGAATGTGCCCTGTTAGCTACCTGTTATGGTATCATTGCAGTGTAGCTGTAATTGTTTCTGTCTGGAATTTTTGCAGTGTATTGTATCAGTTTGTGTTCAGCCATCTAAGTAAGCTTTTATTAAGTGCTACAGTGTAGGTTTAACAGCCTGAATGTGCTTTCTTTCCCATCAGCCCTTTTTGTGTGGGCTTAAACACAAGTGATGAGTAATAATGACACCAATTCCCATCAGGCAACTTTCTGTCCCACGGTGCTTAACAAGAGGAACTAGAGAAGACAGACGAGACAGGTCACACATGCTATTTGAGGTCATTATTGTAGCTAAAGAATGTGCAACACCATATAAAGTAACACAAACTTTGCATACAGAAGCAAAGCTCCATTTCTTAAAGTTCTAAACACTTATATGACCCATTTAATTTAATAATCTGTTTTTCTCAGGCTTTGTGTTGTGCTGCTGAAGTTTGTGGGGGGTTGACTAAGCTTTCTGTCTGTTTCTCCAGACAGACTGAAATGTGTCTCTCTTCTCTAGTTTTCTAAAATAATTCCCATGTCAGATTATTTCATTAGAGATCAGTGCTTTTCACTGAGCTGTAGTGGGGACGGTTTTCCAGCTATCGCTATGGTTACGTGGGGCATCTCAGGGCAGCGCTCCTAAACCGTGGATAGAAGAAAGAATGGAGGGGACAGTCCCTTGCAATTCTCTCTGTAGAGGTGAGCTGAGTGGATGATGTTTGCTGAAAGGCCTCAGTTGTTCCTGGGGGAACAGTGAAAGCAGGGTGTTTAACAGAAAGACCAGCTTCCTGGGCCCCACGGGCCCCTTGGGGGCCTGCATGGTACTGCAGAGTAGTAATGAGGTCAAAGCTACAGTTAGATGCAGTTTTTTTTTCAGGAAAATGTATTCCCAGAAAGTAAGAGTTTTCTTTTGGTGTGTATGTATGTAAGTCATTGGTTGAACAGCTGTGTTTGGACGAGATTTAAACCACCCCTGACCTTTAATATAAAGGCCCATGGGCTGTAGGCTCTGCATAATCTTCAAACCCTTCTCAGGTGACTCTCTGACACAGCCTAACACAATTTACGAGTTTTGAGAGCGTTTCTCTAATGTTTCCATAAAATGATAAAAATGCTTAAACCTTATTTGGAAGTTATTGGAATGGTCAAAATGTATTTTTTAGACGTTGTATTAATGTTAGTGTTTGTTTATAAGAACATTATTCAAAGTCTTTGATCCTGTAACTTTTTTAATATGTTCCATTAACAACTTAAGTTTTTGATATAATATATAAGGTAAAAAAAAATGTTACTGCAAGAATGCTTTTTGATAACTTTGTTATTAAAGAACATTATTCAAGAACATTATTAAAGAAATATTAAAGAACCAATTAGCCAATGTTCTAAAAACGTTCCCTGTTAGCTGGAAATCTCATCTGGTTGCCTGGTGTGCAAGATTACGATAAACTTAAACAATGCTTTTGTTTTTGGTCTCAAGTCTCTTCACTATTGGTATGATTGGGCAAAACACTTTGTTTTTAGGTGTAAAAACACAATATGAAAATTAAATACTGCTGTGAGATTTGCATAGACAGTATGAAATGTTATTGGTTTATTATAAGAGACTTTCGCCTGCTCTATTGTTTGGCCAGACAGTTTACTTCAGGAAGAAACAGCCACTGAAGTAATAAATCATTCCTGAATGAAGGAGGTACAATGGGGTTGTTATATTGTGTTGTGGTGGTTTGGAGATGAGTGTAGCAGTCTACATTCTTCTCGAGAGTGATGGATCTGGGCTTATGCGTTAAGATCATTTAGACAGATTAAAATGTGCTACCGCTTCTCTATAATTTACTGAGTTCTCATCATCTGCATGTCTGAGAAGATCCGGAATTTGTGAGACATAATAGCTTTCAGCCTTTAACTCATTACTGTAATATTATGGTAGAGTTAGTTTTGAACTTTTGCTATAAAATTAGATGCCTTTTGAAGAGGACTTTTGACTTGTGCACAATGTCTGGTCCACACAATGATCTTTTCAGCAGGGTAGAAACACTCTAATATTAGACTGAGGAACCTTTTCATCACAATTTTGTGTCCCAGAAGACTGATTACAAACCCCCTTGACTTCCAGGAGTTGCATTACTAACGGTCTAGCTGCAGATTAATATTGTGATAAATGGTGTCTGTGGAGGGTAGCTGTGGTACTGTATGGAATAACATGTAAAAAAGACAAAAGGCAAACGTTAAATTTTTACACTATATTGTTTTACACAGAACTCCCAGACTTCCAGGAATTGTATTGCTGTTCAGAGCTTGTGTGTTTCACAATATGTATCAGATAACCAGTGAACAGAATGTGGGCATTTCATCTGAAGGTGAGACTAGCTGAGTTAGTTTTCTTTGTGTGTGTGTGTGTGTGTGTGTTTGGTTGTGTACTGGTATTTACTATATTATGAGGACCAAAAAGTCCCCACAATTATAGTAATAACAGTGCATTTTGACCATGTGGTGATATTTTTGAGGTCCCCATAGAAAAACAATCCTTTTTAGCAGCAAGTTTTCTGAGGGTTGGGTTTAGGGCTAGGGTTGGTTTAGGAGGACAGAATATACAGTTTGTATAGTATAAACACCATTACCTCTTGCAATGTCCCTATAAAACTTGAAAACCCAACGTGTGTGTTATATAGGGACTACTTTCAGAGGTCCTTCCTTGGCACAGTATTGCTGTTTGTTGTGTGTGTATGAGTAAGAAATAGAGAGAAAGGGAGAAAGGAAATATATAGATAGCTTATCATACACTTGTTATGTTTATGTTAATGCATTATACATGACTCATCTGTGCTGGCAAAAACACTCACACAGCGTAACGTGTGTATCAAGTGTGCAGTAACCAGGTTTGTTCAGAAGGTTTCCCTATTCACACTAAAGCAATAAACTGCTGTTTTGACTGAAGAATTATTTGCTTTTCTTAAAACAGAATGAGTTTCTTCCATGGCTTTGTTTATTAAAGCACCTTTCCAATAGCACGTTGTTGAGCTTCTCTCAACACCCCAAACCACTTGTGCTTCTGTCTGGAGGACTGGGCAGATGAAGAGAGAGAGAGTTTGTTTGGTGTCTGCAGCTCGCTCTGTCATCGGGCGGGTCTGGCATTGTCTGGGTTGGTTTTTGGTGCTGTACTGCAGACGCAGAGGTGCGTTATGAAGCCCACCGATCCAGGCTTTAAAAAGGTCAACAGGCTTTGATGAGAAGGAGAATCGAGAACACAATAAAACAGCATGAAATTTGTTTTGCTTCTACTGTATGTGCACACACAAACTAAACACACCCACAAGTGGACATTGATTCTCTGTTAAGCAGTAAGTTGATGGAGATGTTTTTTAGTATTGCAGTGCTTATATGCCGCTGATAGGCCAGATCGGGAGGTTATGATCTCATTCATCTCCTTCCTTAGTGCAAGCTGGGTTTATGACTCATTTTCTCTGCCTCCTATTTATATCTGCCAAGTTCTCCTCCAAATCCATGGGCAATTACTCTGTCAGTCTCCCTGGACTTCTTTCCCACCTCTTCCTGCGGAGATGTTGGAGTTTAGACTGGGGTTTGATTAGGAAGACAGATCTGAGTTTTTGAAAACCTGCAGAAAACTTCAGGCAGGCATTCAGTTAACTCTGCGGTGCTGGAACGTCTCTGAAGACAATGAAAAGTTTATGGGGTTTTTCTGACATTGTTTGGCCACACAGCACTGACATTGTTTATTACTTACAGTATGTTTACAATGTCTTTAACTGCTTGGCCTTTCCTGTTTTTGTGTTGTCATGTGACTTGATTTGAAGGTATAATGATCCCAGTTGAAAATATTAGGTTGTAAGAATGTTTCTCCAATGTTTTCATGAGGTAACAGAAACATTAAAAATGGTATTTTGAAAGAACTTCATTAGCTTGTTTGATTAGGGTTGGAGCTAAAACATGTAGGACAATGACCCCTCAGGACTGGAGTTAGCCCTGCCCCAGTGACACTGTCATTTGTCCACTTGTTTGTGAAGCTCAATAGTGCTGGCACATGATGAGTTGGAGGCAGTGAAGGAAAGACAGAGATGGATGTATCAAAGACAACTGTCATGTTTAATATGCTGAGAGATACGTGTGTGTTTGTGTGATATGAATGCATGTGGCTCTAGGCAGAAATGCTCAACACTGTTTCTGTTGAATTGAGTTGAATGACATGCTTGCTGTCTGCAGTGGCATATTGCTGTTTACATGTCCTGCATCCAATTTCTGCTGGTCTGGCACCTCTGATATTGTATCAGAAGCTAATGGAGATCTCAGGCCTTTCCTCTCTATAGGGAAATCAGTGGTGGATCTATGCCATTATGTTCTTCTGCCTGGAAGTATTCCAGAGAGGTTATGAGTAATCACTACACTAAACCACCACTGTGAGCAGATCAGAAATCCATAGAGGTCCACGTCAGATTAGTGTGTTTGCTTTAATGATATCCAGTGACACTGGAAAGTATTTGGACACTTAAAGATGCTTTAAATGCAAAGTTGCTTTAAGATGCTTCAGGTTTCTCTGATTATAAAGGTTTTACACGTCAAATAAAATGATTAAATGGAAATCAATAGTAAGTTTATAATGCACATATACTTGTTGGCCCTTATGGCAAAATGTTAAATCTAATTTATAAGTCGCTTTGGATAAAAGCCTCTGCTAAATGAATTCATACTGTATTAGCACTACAGTAAAAGCTGTTTTATTTTACTTGAAGCATCTCATAGGTGCCAACATACTGGGATCACATAGCAGTTGAAGGTTCGAGTAACTACAGGTGTAGTTCATAACAGTATCTTTTGGGAGTTGAGCTTTATCAGGCCTCTACAGAGAAATTATTAAAAACTCTTTAGGGCTGAACAGTTCCACCCCGCATGTAATGAACTGAGGAGCAGATAAATGGCCCCCTCTGCAGGCTGAAATGAAGTTAACTCAACTAGTCTTTTGCATCAGATTAGACGTGATCAGTGGAGGGTTGGTTGAAGTTTTAGCTAGCTTTTTAATTGGCTGTGAGAGTTTGGTCTTATTCTGTAAATGCATAAATAACTTTAAACTTTCAGAAGGTACCAGAGTCAAGTTAAAGCCAGAGAGACTGACTTTGTATTCGATTTATGAAGAAATACACAATATATGACTGTTTCTCTGTTATGTACAGGTATGGGGTGAACTGCCTCATTCAGTTTGAGGACTTTGCCAACATCAATGCCTTCCGTCTTCTGAACAAATACAGAAACAACTACCTCACTTTCAATGATGACATTCAAGGTATAGACACAGATTACACACTGATGCACAACAAAAGCACCTCTACAGTCAATATCCCGTGTCTCCAGCGGTTGCTATAGTAATGATGTGAGCATCACCATGATGCCAATAAACAACCGAGAACAGCTGGCAGTGTGGTGGATGGAAAACTGAACATTTTGCCAAATAGGAAGTTTGGGCAGAAAAAAACAAAAGGATATAAAGAAAACATTCAAGTTTGGAATTATGATAAACTGCTTTCAATCTGTTTTGACCATTAAAACATTCCAAAAAACAGATTTTTATCAGACTTTAAACCAGATTTGAATGTTATTTGGATTGGGTTTGTCAAAATAGGATTTCATTTTTTTTTTGGTGTTCAGACTACAAACGACTAAACAGATTTGAGTCCAATCTACACAAAAATCCATAAAGCTCAAGTTAAGTCTGAGGCGAGAGATTCTTTCTTGATAGATGACAAACCAGATCTGTCAGCTGTTACCTGTGAAATCAGATCAGAACAGGTGAGTTATAACTGTAATGTTTGTGTGTTTCCTGTCCTGTAGGAACTGCAGCTGTGGCTGTGGCTGGTCTGCTGGCTGCCCTTCGCATTACCATGAGCAGAATGTCAGATCACACTGTTGTGTTTCAGGGTGCCGGGGAGGTGTGTGTGTGCTGGCTACACAAATCTGAATACAACAGGCTTTAAAGTGCAAATTAAGTCTCTTGAGTCTGGCTGATAATTCCATAATGAGTTTATAATAGCACTGACAAAAGAACAGAACATAAATTTTTCATTCTCAATGAGGGAGTTTTATTGATCTCTATGGAGCAGTTGTGTGTTTTTTAACTAATCTAAAATAAACAGTAGCACAGTACAGATTTAATGAGTGGTGATTTAAATATCAAATGAACACTCTCTTTAGCCTGGGGCACAAATATTCCATGTTTCACTTTGTGTATCAGTAAAACAATTGAACAATTTATTAAAGTGTCTTTTTATGTTCTTTTGTCTTTTTTATTTTTATCTTTTAATAATTAATTATTCAAAGACATTAACAGGCTGAAATGTTTGTAGAAAGTTTGTTCACAGAGGTTGGGCATGTTGAGCTGTGTTCAGCTGCAGAAAGTGTTGATTTATTACCATTTTTGTATTAACAGGCCGCAATGGGCATTGCCGAGCTCATCGTCATGGCGATGGAGAAGGAGGGGCTTCCGCGAGAGCAGTGTTTGAAAAAGATCTGGATGGTGGACTCTAAAGGACTTATTGTCAAGGTGGGTCCCGCCAGGAGTGTTACATAGCGTGTTGATCTTTAACAAATTGTCGGAGAGGCTAGCTTTGAAAGCATAAGATCCCGCCCTCATTTCAGAACGCTGTCCAAAGCCACGCCTCCTCCAGTGGGTCACGAATATATGCAAACACATAGCTTGACAGGCAAGTAGGACATCCTATCATAGCCTTTGGACCGAGTCCAATAATAAAACGAGTCACTTTTCACTTTAGTACTATCAGCGTTTCAACTAGCATTACAGAAAATGTCATGGTAAAAATCTCCTGCCCTGCCTTTAAGCCTTGAGACATCATCCACATTCATCCAGGCGACGTATCACACGTTTCAATCTGCCTCCTGAAAAATAAGAATTTTGCTGAAGGGCAGAAAGATGATAGATCTCAGTAATTTGCCCGTGTCCTGCTCCACTCCACTGCTCTGCAGCTCAGGGCTAAATCTCCAACACTTAACATCTAACAAGAAGATCTGCCAGACTGTCACCATCCCCATTACTTATGAAAATACATGACTGAACTTCATTAAATCCATCTTTATGAAAGTAACTTGATATTGCATGTCCTGTTTTATTTCATATTAATTGTGGCTTGAGTATTATTATGACATTTAATTTGTAAGAGGTACTACTGACAGAGCTATCGAATGTGTTAGATTTGGATTTACAACTTTGGATGTGCGCTTTGATCACTTTTAAATAAAGTAATGGGGTCCAATTTGTATGTTATTTGTGGAAAGTGCTTTAAATTACTGTTCATTGCATTAGCAAAAATGTCAAAATATTCTGTCAAACGATACTCAACGTGTTCTCCATAATAGCTTCTTTTCTTTGCAATTATTTTTAACCTGCTGGTCTCAAGATAATATGAATATGTAAGTATTTACATTAAATGCATGTAGGTGTAGTTCATCACATTAACTATGTTTGGGTTCCATTAAGTAACCAGATAGTTAAACAGTATATTTATCGTTTCATCTTTAAAAAAACTGACATACACCTTCATTAACTCTTTCTTTAACATAAATGCCATTAAAAATATTTAGCATCTGATGTTCCAGCAATCTCTGTCTCTATGTGATTTAGGGCCGGGATCATCTCACCCATGAGAAAGTGAGATTTGCTCATGAACACGCACAGATGAAGAAGCTTGAAGATGTTGTGAAGGATCTCAAGCCCACTGCTATAATTGGTATATATGTAACTGTATATAGTTGCTTTTTACAGCAGCCCATAAAAGACTCGATAAGTTTGATTCCATCCTGTTTCCCCTGCTGGTCTCATTTTACATGCAGTCAGCTTTCATGAGGACCACAGTGAGAACTTTAGTGAGAACTACAGCTGTTCACCAGATCTTGCTGTCTCATCCTGGTGCTTACATTGATGAGGCAAAGATGCAGAGACTTATTGACAAATATTGCAATGTGAAACAACACCTGCAGGGGTGAGAGGATGAGGGGGATTGAACTTGAGTTTGAGGCTTAAAAAGAGGCTTAAAATCTTCTTCAAGTTCAAAAACTTTTTCTGTATCTTCTCAGGGGTGGCAGCTATAGCAGGAGCCTTCACTGAGGAGATCATTAAAGCTATGGCAGATATTAACAAAAGACCGATTATCTTTGCTCTGAGCAACCCCACCAGTAAGGCGGAGTGCACCGCTGAGCAGTGCTACACACTCACAGAGGTAGTTTTGTGCGTTTGTTTGAGTGAAGAGGTGTATCTAAGGTTTGTTTTTTGTAATTTTCTGTTATTTATATTTGTTGTGTAGGGCAGGGGTATATTTGCTAGCGGAAGTCCCTTTGATCCGGTCACCCTTCCGGACGGGCGGAAGTTCTACCCTGGTCAGGGCAACAATGCCTACGTGTTTCCTGGAGTGGGGCTGGGAGTCACCGCTTGTATGATGAGACATATTCCTGAGGATGTTTTCCTTGTTATGGCAGAGGTGATAAAATAAAAACTCTCTATCTCTATCTAACTGAAGTTTTCAGCCTTCCTGAGTTTTGTTTCATGGCAGCCCGGAGATAATTTTATACCTCAGTGGTTTTAATAGCTTGGCAGATTGTGTGGCCTTCAAGTTTTTTTTTTAAAGTCTCAACTTTATCTTGTATGTTTCTCCAAAAGTTGTTTAGGAGAAATAAAATAGACATACTGTAAATGAGACGGTTGCTGATATACTGTAAAATTATAAAGTTGATATGAACAGCAAAGCTCAAATTCTTTGGCTTTAGAGAACTTTGGGATGAGAAATCATTGCGTTCTAAAATCTATTGAAATCTTTGACCTTTGCAGAGCACAGTTTTTGACATGTGGGGGTCTCTTCTTACACTATAAAAGCTCTTTATCTCAGGAGAAATATCAGAATAGCAAAGTCTCTTTTTTTTCTCCATTTAAAAACATAATTTGCATCATTTGCTCCCTTATGCCCTTATGTCATTCCAAATCTATTTGACTATATAACCAACCTGTTCTTCTGTGCAACACTGAGAAGTGTCTCAGTGGTTTTGTGTCCATACAATGGCAGTCACTGTTTTTGGTTACCAGTGTCCTTCAAAATATCTTCTTTAGTCATACAGCTTTGAAATGACATGAGGGTGAATAAATGGAAATTTTTTATTTTAGGGCGAGCTATCCCGTAATCTTATTAGTGTCTAGAAGAAACTGATCCATTACTGAAATCTCACCTCTGACTTTCTTATGTCTTTTTATTCTTCTATTTCCACCCACATTTTAATTTACTCACTCTCTGTGTATCACATAAAATCCCATTACGGTGTGCAAACGTCCCTCAACTTTCCCGCATTAATCTCTCACGCAACGACAGTTTCATTGTCTTCTCATTTTCTGCTGAACTTATCAGACAGACTGCGTCACGCTTCACGTTTCAGTCAGACAGTGTGTTACTCAGGTGCTGTGCACGGTTGCATCAGGTGGAATAAACGGGAGAGCTTGTTTGAATCCCAATGAAACCTCAGGGCTGCTGGTGAAGACGGGCCGTTTCAGCATTAAAGGAAAAAGGACCACACGTGGGTAAATGTAAAAACAACTCGGCATGTTCCACTCAAGCCTTTAATCTCCCGCGAGCAGCTCTTACTCAGAGCTGCGATGATGTTCTCTCAGCAAGAGCCGCATCTCTTTCCCTGCAGATGCTGACGGTTCCAGAAAGAGAGAGTTTCAAAGAGCAGCGGGTGGAATGCTTGATTTCTCCATCACACGATGCTTTTGTAGACTTTTGGTCCATGTTCGATTTTGAACCGTCAGTTGTAAGGCAGGAGCAATGGGTCTCCAGCTTTGTTTGGGACACCTGCAGGGCTGGTGGGTCTTGCATTGAGGTGAAGCTTTGGTTTATCAAATAAAAAAGGATCAATGCAAAAAAAGAGACTTCAGTCCGTAATCACTAAAAACATGAAATTTAATAAAATGATTTCATTTACATACACATATACACACATATACATATATACACATAAACACACATATACACACACACACACACACACACATGTATATAATATATATAATACTATTTCTGTTGGCTCTTTGTATAGAACGAAAGAATACAAAGAAAGAATTGATGATGTTAGTCTCACGACCATTTTACTAATTAGCGCAGCGAGAGTTTCTGATGAGTATTGAACCAGAAGAGTTGACATATAGTTTTTCTGTACCTGAGTCGAAACTTCTTAGAGACACAGACAAACCTTTTAGTAATTGTTATTGTCTGTTCCTGAACTGATCACAGACACAACAAACCACTCATTAATTTAAACAAGCCATGCCTGTCAACAACTGGTCAATGGGAAAATATTAAATGCAAGGCCAACAGAAAACAAACAAGAAGAGACTAACTAACTTCAAGCTCTTTGTGTGTGTGTGTGTGTGTGTGTGTGTGTGTGTTTGGGTCTGAGAGAATATAGTAGGATGCTTAAGTCAATGGTAATCATCAGTTTTGCCTGTTTTTTGTAGACTATTGCAGAACTGGTGACTGAGAAAGATCTGGCGGAGGGACGGCTGTACCCTCCTCTCAGCAGCATTCGGGACGTTTCTGTCAAGTTGGCTGTAAAGGTTAGTGACACTAACTCAGTATGCACATGACATCATAATAACATTTCAAACTCGTAGCTTTCATGATTAGCCAAATGGAATTCATGCATGTAGCTACAGTATACAGATTCTACACAGATACAAACAAGTCTTTTCGTCTGTTTTGTTTTACTGTCATTATTTTACATGCACCTTGACAGATCGTTGAATACGCCTATAAACACAAAATGGCAGCGCTGCACCCGGAGCCACAAGACAAAGAGGCTTTCGTTTGCTCACTCGTCTACAGCACAGACTACGAAGAGTTTGCGGTGGACTCGTACAGCTGGCCAGAAAACGCCATGATGGTTCAAACCTGCAAACTCTGACCATCCCACCATACGTAAACTGAACACACTGGGATTTATAGATAATACAATGTGTATTTGTTTTAAATGTGCAAGTGTGAGTGCTTACTACTGCCCATGACTGCTGTTTGCAAACCAAAAATCTCTTAAATAAACTCTTTTATGTCATTTATTTAAAATCGTTGAGATTGTGTTTTTCATTACATCGACTGTATGAGGAAAAATGAATTAGATACGTCTGAAAATGTGTAACAAAGAACATAAGTAATTGAAGTTTTTTGTAATTTAGAATAAACAGCTTCTGATATGACTCATCTCTTCCCGTTTTTTGTGGTATTATGTTGTTGATGCGTAGCAGGTTTTTTTAGCCTTTAATTATAAGACATTAAAGATCAAGCAGGAATACGTGAGAGAGAGTGAGAATACGATTAGGAGATGATCCAGGCTGGATTTGAACCCGAGTTCTCTGATGTGACCCAACAGCTTGCATATGTTATGAGCACAGGTAGAACTATAGCACTGTGCTATAGCTACATTTACATTTATTCATTTGGCAGACGCTTTGAAGCAACTTGCAGTGAATTCATGGTACACATTTTTATCAGTACTTGTGTTTCCTGGGATCGAACCCACAACCTTTGCGCTGCTAACGCAATGCTCTACCAGTTGAGCTACCAGTTGAAATTCCCAGTGCAATATCAGTGACATTAATTGTGGTGCTGACAAGCTGTGTGAATAATTAGGATAAATGTGGCAACATAGGTATGATATATAGGTATAAAAATATGAGCTCTATATGGCTTTAATTATACATATACATATTTATTCATGTCAAGGTATTCTATACAGCATTATTCATTTAATCCTACTAATTAAACATTTACTTTATGACGAGCTGCGGAAAAATATCTCTCAAATCTGATTCCTGTATCATTAATCATTCATGAATCATTCTGTTCAATTACAGATTGGTTGGAACCAGAATTTAAAATGATTTTCTGCTCAAGCTGTTAAATATTAAACTGGTTTACTCTGATAATTTAGTATTATGTTACTGTTTATATATCTCCTGTGTGATAAAGACTTGTGCATTTTCTCATTTATAACTTGCTTTGGATGAAAGTGTCTGATGAATTATTCAATGTAAATGTGATGATAGGAAAGAGTTGATACCACTAAGCATGTGCTTTTATTTTAGTCCTGTAACCCATAATAATTAATTAGATATTTGCAAAGGAAATTGCACATCATAGAGCCGGGAACATTTAGACTGATGCTGTTAAAGTGCCTGTATTAAAATTCCCAGCATTTCCAGGATTTAATGAGTCATATTGCCAGGTTTATGAAGTGTGTATGCATTACAGCAGCGTGATCTAACAAGAGCCAAAATGATTGTGTTGTGTTGTTGAATGCAGTGGCTGCACAAGGTTTAGATTGGACGGATGAATTCTAGTTTCTGCTAATCCCACCTTGAAAATGTCTTGAGATTTATTTAAACACATGGCCGAAGAAGACAGCTGAGCTAAGACCTGGTGATGATTATTTTGCCTGTTCCAAGAAAAAAGTCTTTTTGCAGGGTTTGTCACTTCTTTTAAAAGCATCTTTATAAAGAAATCCTGCTGTGGTGCCTTAAATGATGTATTTCTGTTGGTCCATGTGTTGAGCTGTGCTGTGTGGACCACTGATACTCATTAAAAGAACAGATTCAGATGTACACAGCATTTCGGTTTATTTTTAAACTCGCTGTTTACTTCCCTGTTCCTAAAAGTCTCTTCATTACAGCCATCTGCAGATCTTATAACTGTTTACATGTAGATCTATAGTACTGGAACAGTCTAGTGCTTCCTTTGAGAACACCTACGACAGAGTTATATATACTGTCTCAATGCCACGACCCTCATTTAAGTTTTATTCTTTATCTTCTGCACATTTACGTCATTTCCACAGTGGGAAATTATGGGGTTGGCATGATAGTTGTGAAGGAGCTGTTGTACCTTATTTAAAGATGCGGTATCAACAAGGTGTTATTAAACAGATTTATGTTCAACGCAAGTTTAACAAACAAGAAACTTTATGGGTAAAAACTTTGGATAGTCTGCAAGCCTTTAAGGGAGTATTTCACGCATAAACATTTAATACATATAATACTCAAAAAAATAAGTTGTCTGTCTATGCTTGTTTACAGGTTGCTAAAAGACATGTTTGATGTTAGAATGGGACAATTTTATAATCTATATTGTATGTGTTTTTATGGGGCACTTACGACGTCTGCAGGTGTTGGAACATCACGTGACAGCACGGTTTGCTTCTCATTAAAGGAAAAATAGTTTGTTTTGGTGGCAGTGGCGCTGTGCCACTGCGGTCCAACAATTATTAAACACAAAAGATCGGTTCAATGCAGTCCTAAGAGGGTAACTAAACATGAGCAAAATTCATTTAAATCATATAAATACATTTTATTAAATATTATTTAGATAGTTTGTTTATATCGCACTCATTTTCCCAAATGCATTTTCCCATTCTTGTCTTCGCAAACGACCGTATTGTATGCGTCTGTTCCATATTCATTTCAGTACACATGTAAATAAAGTTATTAGAGGTAAATCTAATTTATTATCGTTTTAACGATTAAACATCAAAGTGATTAAATATATGCAATGAGTAATTGCAATATCAACCTGGCGATATATCGGGATGGAGTGCGTCATGGCCAGTGCGCAAGAGTGTGCGCGCACCGGCATAAGTGGAGAAGCTGGTGCGCAATGTCTGTGATGAAGATGCTGTAACCTTCAACGACTTTTAAGGCATTCAGAGACCGGTGATGGTCTAGCATTTCACCGCATTGTCCTCGTACAGAATGAAACTCAGTGATTTTTAAGCAGGTTTATTTGCAGAGCGATCTGAAGCCTCTGGCTCCGTTCTCCGTTCCAGAATTCCTCGCCATGGTGGACTTTGAACCTGTTGTCTGGAACTTAACGCTCAAATTAGACAATGAGTCGCGTAATAACGAGACGATATCGGGATATCCAGGGGACGAATATTATAATATTGTGCACGTCACGGAAACCAAAATCCTTCCCGCATTTGTTGGGTTTCTGTGTTCCACCGGGCTGGTCGGAAATGTTCTTGTTTTGGTCACTATTTTAAGGTAAGTTTGCAGGTGGATGGAAAAAAACTCGCTAGTATTTGACTTATATTTTACATATTTGCTATTCATGTATTATTAGTCAAAGACATGTCTGATAGTATATTATTATTGTGGGTTGCATGCAGTTATATTATGCAAAGCGACTTAAAGTGCATTCAGGATATACATTCTGTCGGTATTTGTATTCTGTGGGAAACGACCCACGACCTTTACGCCGCAAACTCAAAGCTCTACTAATTAATCATGTTTTTTAATATTTTTTTATATAAAATTTATTGTTTTAACATCATTGATGAAAATGTTCATATATAAAGGACAGCACTAACACAAAACCTATTATGAGGTTTATGTACCATAAACGATATAAATGATTTTGGAAATGACTTTTAAAGGCGGAACACCATTGAAACGCCTTATAAAATGTATTCAATAGCTTCACCTCTCCGGGATGACCGAACTGAATGTTATGTAACCAGGTGTATTGCTGCTTGCAACCATTTTTCGTTCACGAATCCCCTGTGTGTTTCTTTACTGCCATCTCGACAAATGCCCATTGATCACAACAAGCTCTTGTCTTTATGCAGGTCAGCTAAGAAGACAGTACCGGACGTGTATGTGGGTAACCTGGCTGTGGCTGACCTGGTGCATGTGACCGTCATGCCCTTCCTGATCCACCAGTGGGCGCGTGGGGGGCACTGGGTCTTTGGCAGCACCCTCTGCACCATCATCACGTCTCTGGATAACTGCAACCAGGTGGCCTGTGCTGCAGTCATGACCGCTATGAGTCTTGACAGGTTTGTAACCAAATTACATTATTATTCCATGAGGGGCTCATGTCTTAAGATCACCACCAGAGGGCGCTCTTTCCACAATTATGAGACTGGGCTGTTTGAACCCATGTAATTATTTTTCTTCAGTTTTATTTGAAGATCTGTGGTTGGCCTTCAAATCCGCCCTCATATCCAACAATTCCATGGGAGACGCTGACATTTTGTTTCTTTCTCTCTTTCTAACAATGTTTTGATGTTTTTTTGTTTACAATTGATGTAGTTTATATTAACTCCAGACTATTTATTTGCTGCAGGTACCTCGCCCTCGTTCATCCTTTTCGCCTGTTGAGCCTCAGAACCAGATCCAGGACGATTCGAATCAACCTCTTCGTGTGGGCAGCATCCTTCGTCATGGTTCTGCCAGCTTGGATTCACTCCAAAGTGATTCGTTTCAGAGACGGACTGGAGAGCTGTTCTCTCAACCTGGTTTCTCCTCAAGAGGTGCTCTGGTAATTGGCTCTGCTTTACTTGTTAGTGTGTATAATCTGCTCCACAAATCTGCTCCATCTCTTATCATTTCTTATTTTCATAGCCACTGTCCTGCTCTGATGTCAACCCAGCCAACAGGGAACATTCTCAAAATGTTGGATAGAAGTTCTCTCAGTGTTATTGAAAAATGTTCTTGCAGTAACATTAGTAGAACCTTTTTAATGTTATATATCATATATATTAAAAATGTTATTCTTAAGTAATTAGTTAAACCTTTAAAAAACGTTTTAAGAAGGTTCTTATAACCAAGCACTAACGTTAATACAATGTCTAAAACCTGGATGTTTTAAACTCTCCTAGAACTTTCAATGTTTTCAATGTGTATGTTTTTTACTTAATGGGAATATAGGGGAAAAGTCCTTACATCCATAAATTGTTAGCTGGGAAACGTTAGCTGCCTTATGTCTGTGACACTATTGTATCACAATCTTTTATTGAAAAGAAAAAGAAAATGCTGTCAGCATTCTGTTTGAAAACTGATACCAACTAAACTACGATGTGTGATCCTCCCCAGAACTTTAAACTGTTTAAAAAAAGCGTTTAAAAGCAATACACTAAAGCTTAAAAAGTTGCAACCAAGCAGCCATCATTTCTGTTTTAGTAATGAACAGAAATGATGTATATTTAAAGATAATAGTTAAATATGAAGAAGAGTGGGAGTGTTTAAGAAGAGTCTTTTTACAGGACCAGATTGAGATCATGTGTTTAACAGGTTCTGGTGTTTCTGCAGGTACACACTCTACCAAACTGTGACCTCCTTCTTCCTGCCGTTACCTCTGATCCTCACCTGCTACATACTGATTCTCTGCTACACCTGGAGAATGTATCGCAAGAACAAAAAAGCTCACAGGTGAGTTACCTTCAATACTGCTAATACTGAATACAGCTACAAGATCAATAGCTTGAGATATTAATATTTGGCTTACGAGGTACAAAGTGCTTGCAACACAAAGATCAAGGGTTTGAGTCCTTGGTAAATGTGTATCTTGGCTTTGCAGTATCTCTTTGGATACAACTTTTAGTGTAATGATCATTTTTGGAGTTATATATTTGTATATTCTATGTACTTTTTTCCCATTTAAATGTTATTATTATTATCATATACAATCAATACAAGTTTTATAGTTTAGGTTACATAAGGTGACATAATATTCTCCTGTCTATCTGCACACTTTCTCTCAGGTATAGCACCAGCCTGCCCCGAGAGCGCATGGTCCGGCTCACCAAAATGGTTCTGGTTCTGGTGGCTGTTTTCCTGGTCAGTGTTGGGCCGTACCACATGCTGCAGCTTGTTAACCTGAGCGTTCCTCGTCCCTCCCTAGCATATCACACCTGCTATTACCTGTCTGTGTGCTTGAGTTACGCAGCCAGCAGCATAAACCCCTTCATCTATATTCTGTTCAGTGGACATTTTCGCCATAGGCTGGTTTGTCGGGACACTCCCAGCATGCCGAGTGTGGAACGGGAGATCCAGCCTCGCTCCAGTTTTTAATCCCAATTCACACTACAACATAATCCAGACTGTAAAAATGTAGCAGGTACAAAAATGCACAACTCTCTTTTATTTTATTTATTTTAGATAATTGTTGGAAAGGATTTGTATATAGCAGGAATGGGGTATTTAATGTGTGCATACGCATGTCTTTTTACAGTAGACCTGTGCTGTAAATTGCTGCTATTTACCGTGTTTTGTGGTGTCTTTGCTCCCTCTGGTGTTTATTTTCAGTAATTGTCTTCACAGCAAAACCTCTGTGCAAATTGTCTCAAATACAGTTTATTTAAAGGAACATTGGGCAATTTTAGATTGCATAATTTATAATGTACAGCATTAATATCTAAAGAGAATAAATACTGAAAAAACATGATAATAATCGTGTTAAAGAAGAACAGATTCTGTATAAACTGCTTAAAATATTGCCCTGGTGGTCTTTATTTTATGTGTCCCGGTCCACACAACAGCTTTGTCATTTTGTTATGTTGATAAATGTTTGTATTGTATTATATTGTATATTGTATTATCAGTAGTTTCAAGCTTTTTAAAGTTCAGATGTCAGATGTATGTGTTTGATCCCAGTAAATATTTATTATGCAAATGTACATACTGTATATATTGAGGCACGGTAGCATGATCTTCTTTACAATCAAGACAAATCAATGCCACTCCGGGACAAAAAAACGCAGAAGTCATTTAATGGCATTGTGCTATTGTCTGCTGTGTGCTGGACTTTATAGGCTTGATCGGTCTGAAGAGTGAGGTCACAGACCAGACGAGCAGAGAGTCAGAGGTCCGCTGCCAACCCGACTCAAAGAGCGCAATCAATACTCAGACCAGACCAGAGACAGACGGGGTCCGCGTCTGTCCTCAAGCGTGCCTGTCAGCGCTGGCTGGAAACTCAGCGCTCTCTCTTCCCCTCTGTCTCTCAATGACGCCTTCAATAACTGGCCAGAAGCAAAACACCAACTCATGTGTACAAATACTTGTCAATAGTGTTTCATGTCAACATAGCCTGTTGTGACCATGCATTTCAATACTATTCAATACAATAAATCACAAACTGTTGTACACTTGGTCTTGGAATACATTGCCACTGTGTGAGTGGTTTCATTAGTTCATCTTAATGTGATGTAATTCCGTATAGAGACCCTCATAACAGAGGGTTAGAGGTCCAGACGCGACCTCAAACTCTGAAGCATCAGTCTGGACTATGCAAGCATGGTGACTCACTGCTGTGGGCAATCTGACATTGTTCGACCTTGTTTGCAACTTGATTCATATGTTATTGAGACCTTGTTACTTCTACCCCTACAGTTCGGCTGCGTGTTTGTGAAATGTATTTAACAAACACATTATGCATTGTAGATATAAGCTATTCAAATGTCAAGTGTGTTTTCTATTCATGTTAACGTGTTTACATTTCATTTTCACTTGAAATTTTATTTACGTATTTAATTCTTCACCAGTAGAGGACATATATTGACAAATTTCCACTGCTTGGTACTGCTTCATAAAATTCAAACATAAGCAATATTAAGCTCAAAGCATTTATCTCTCTGTGAGTGTATTTTTGTGAATGGCCTGTGCATACATATAATATAATTATTATTGTAATTAACAATTATAATTTTCCTCATCTTGTAAGTTACTTTGGATAAAAGCGTCTGTCAAATGTCTAAATGTAAATTACGCTCCGGGTCAGAAAAATGACCCTGAGACAGTATTTGCACCTTTTATCAGTATTATGATTATGATTTTATACAATTTAAACGCATCACTTTAATCAGCTTTTTAATTGACATATGTTATACATCATATGCTGAAATACTTAAATTGTATTGCTTACATTTTCTTACTTTACTGGAAGGATTTATATTTAAATACGAACGTCAGCTGTTCCTATTAACATTTCGCCTTAATTATGAGGATAAAACTAAACGTGAGTTAAAGGTCTGACAACTTAGTTAACTATACAATATATAAGCTGACAAGTCTGAGCACGAAAGTCGTGTTTATTTTCTCTCCTCTTGAGGAGCCATGCTGCGTGAGTTAACGTGATACATTAATGAAATGACTATATGTGACTTAATGACCAACAAACATACATATAATTCATCTGATGCCGAAAATAACATTTTATAGCACTTTATGGCCACGACTCTGCAGACATGCAGGTGTGATACATGGATTTCAGACCCTGTTTGTTAGATTTAAGGCCATCTGGTGCAATTGTTCACAATTCCCTTAAAGCTATATATATATATATATATATATATATATATATATATGCATTCAAATGGTAAAAATAACGCTCATTTACGAATCCTCAGTCCTTTGCAACTACCAGGAAGTGACGTGGCTAAAGCCTATTGGCTATTTGAAACAGGAAAGGTCGCCACCTTTTTTAAATAGCCATGCTTTAGTGACGTCACAAGCATCGTTTTTCCTTCAAAATGTCATTCCAAAACCTGTGGTTTCAAAAGGAAATACGTCATCACGAGAAGGAATGGCGAATAAATTCACCTGTTCACCTGTTCTTGTTGACATCCATGGAAAACCTTATATCTGTTCTCTGAACCTCTCAACTTGACGGACTTAACTCACCAATTAAAGTAAGAAGCAACTTTAATCATTTAAACTTGTATTTACGTTAGTTTGTTTTACACATGCATTAGTTTTGCCTTTGTCATTGTACTTACAGTTTCAGGATTTAAAATATGGTAGTTCAAAACTGCAGGATGATTCTAATGCTATTTTATTGTTGGCTATTGTATGGACTTGTTGGGTAAAATTGAGGCTGCATATTTATAAACACATTACCATCCCTCAGCTTTGTTCTTCCATTTAAGCATTATGCTCAGTTTGTGTGAAGTTACCGTGGCAATGTTTAGTGGGGCAAAATCTTGATTTGACTGTGCAAAATCATGATCCAGATGGATCAACACATGCTGAAAATGAGACAAACCAAGACACGTTTTTTCATCTGACCTCAATCTATCACTTCTGTTCCTGTATAAATGTCAGCTTGCTTCCACTCTTACTTATAAATGTAATCTTGCTGTCATCCTTAAAATGGGTTTTAACAGCCCTATCAGTTTGTTTGCTTTGCATGTTAATTGAATTAGTTGTTAGAGGAGCTTGTTTTAACCTGTTGATGTTCATTAAGCATACTTGGTTGGGAGAGTTAGAGTTGGTTATATTAACCCCAATCCTTGATTGCCCAAGATTGTTGTTTACAGGTGCTGTTTAGAGCTGTTTTTTGGTTTAAAGGATCTGTTTTCATTTGAAATGAATAGTAAGTGGTTTTGAGGGATAGAATTAAACATCTTAATTGTACAACCTGTTTTGCAGTGCAAAATGTCATCTTTTGTATTACAGCATCACACAACTTTGGCCGTATGTGATCAGATTAACCTCAGCAGCAGGTTAGAAGACAAAGGGTGCAGAAATCACTGGTACCGACCACGAGCTGGGCTGCTTTAATGCTTTTCGAAACGATTACATGCATTCTAATAGAGTGTTTGAAACAATAGCCTTCCCCGATGTTTCTCTATTCTTCATTAATGCCGTAATTTATTGCAAACTGATTGACTGCCAAGTTTTGTGAACATCAAAGCTTTAAAAAAAAAAAAATTTCCCCTAACCAAAAAGGCCATTAAATTAACATGCATATTGAATTTTGTGCCCAATAAGTTGCTTAATGAATGGTGAGGGGTATTGACAGTAGACAGGTTCTCATATTAATGTCAAAATAAGACCTTTAAAATAGTGTGTGTGTGTGTTCGTGTCAGATCAGTCAGAGGAAGTGTGTGGTATGAGTGAGATCTCCAGTGCTCTTCATGCCCTGTTAATAACCAGGCCAGCTTTGATGTGGCAGTACGGGGCGAGGTGGCCCCTTTCTCTGCATCACTTGTGGCATGTAAATCCATCCCGCATTTTATCTCCTTACCTGCTCAAGGGGCCACAGGATTTGCTCAGCCCGCCTGTATGTGTTTAGTTGTAGCGTGAGTCATCAGATGTCACTTAGCTAACGAGCCAATCAGAAACACTCTAGTTAGAATGTGTGTATATTTGCTGATAATAATGTGTGCTGACTGTGTGGTGTTCAGTTATAGTAACTGAACACAATTGAAATAAACTTAAAGTGATGCTTTAATTCCGAAGGCCTTGTACAACTTGTGACAAGGGCTGGTCTAGCTTGTTTGTCTTTTCAAATGAAGGATGAATTAGTTTTATGTAGTTTACAAATGTAAAAAAATTGTGCGTCATCCAATTAGCACATATTTAAACTTTAGCATGCTTGAAACATTAGGAGATAAGCTTTGGTCCATCACCTGTCAATAATGTCTGTCACCTAATAAAAGCTACAATCCGTAACATTACTAGCTTAAAATAATAAAAAATCACTTAGAAGATCTGACTATTATATCGCATGTCTGGGCACTGTAAACGTTGCAGCGTTTGTAGTTTGTTCTTACACCAGTTGTTCAAAATTTAAACTTGTCATCCATGTAAAGAAAAGCTATCTGCAATGTTACGTTTCAAACAGAGATGGCGGTAGAGAGGCAAATGTTACTGATTGCAGCTTTAAACAGTGTTGTTTGACTCCCAAGATCAGTTCTGGTCACAGCATCTCTTATGCAGTCATGCACTGACAAATGCACTGCATTTGGTTGGTTATAAATGCATATGTTGTCTTCGCTAACCCAGAGGAAGCACATCTGATCACCCTCTTGACCTTAAGATGAATGGCCATCCAAACCGGTCCCTGCTCCACATTATCATTTAAATGGCCAGAGGAGAAGGTTAGGTCAGTTTATTTGATGTTGAAATGCAACCAGAGATCAAAGGAGAGATCTCGCAGTGGCCTGTATTTACAGTAGTGGCTGCTGGATTGGTGTGTGAGGTGGCAGAGGTGGAGCGTGTTGTCTGTGTGTGTGTTAGATGAGAGAGTTTTGTAGGACAGAAGAGCACATTGTGTATTTGTTCTGCTTGGTGCTCGTGGGTAGATAGCTCATTCACCATTGTGGCCCAGTACAATAGCCAAGAGCGTCGGCTACATGGATACAACAAGTCCAGCACAATACCTGTAAACACCCAGCGGCTTCATTGAAACTGGCCTCCAGGATTACCGGACTGTTATAACAATAATAGACTTGTAAAGGTGCATAATATCAAAATTGCAGAGGCTTATTGGTTGATGGTACAAGTGTGATTGTGGTTTCTAATTTAATTCTACAGTTGGTACAGATGTTTTTAATTTTATCAAGTAATTCTCCTGTTTTTAAACAAGCATATGCATGTAGGGAAATATACTTGATGAATTTTTGTTATATACATGATCCTTAAGCTTTTCTGTTTAAGAATTTCTATTTTAGGTCTATATACGTGTATGTGTATATGTATAGGAGGCCATCGTAAATGCCTTTGATGACACCCCCCACCTGTTCTGCGGGGGGGTTGTGGGTCACAGTAGCCCTGTTGCTGCTTTCTGGGTCGTCCGGCTGAAGATGACCCAGGGCAGAAAGGCTGGATGGAGATCTCACAGGCCATGACCACAGGCAATGGTAAACTGAGGCAGGTCTTTGGCCCAGCAGTGCCACCTCAAATTTGAGCAAAGTCCCTGTGATAAACCTCTCTACTGGATTTGCAAGTTATTGGGTCTGAATGGTAGCAATACGCTGGGCTGGTTGATGCAGGCTGGAGCTCTGGTGGCATATTAAATCTAGACTGGAGAATCATATCGGATTAGAACTTCAGGCTATGAGTGTGGACTGGCTTGAGGTGATGTGATGTGAATGTGTTCAGTGACTCAACACTTTGTTCTGAGCAGGTTATGGAGAATTTGGATGCATTTTCATTTATGCATTTGACATGCTTTTATCCAAAGCAACTTATCGTGAATTTAAGCTATACATTTGATCATTGTTTGAGTCCGCTGGGAATCAAACCCACAACCTCTACACTGCTAAAGCAATGTTCCACCAGTGGAGCTAAAGTTGATCATTTTTTGCATGTCTACTGTAAGGTGATGGTACCCTTTCAATTTATATGGCAGCTAAAAGCGTGTATGTTACATTTCACGGCTGGTAGAGGGTATAATTAGTCAAGCAACTTTAGAGCTACTTTACTATAACAATCCAGTTCTATTACTTTGTATTCTAAAAACAAGGTTTTTGTGACGAACTATCAATACATTTATTGTAAAAACAATTGACTTAACCATGTGCAGTGAATCATTGCTGATATAGAGCTCTAAACGAAAGCTAGTGTCTCATTCAGTGATATCCTTAGGACATGTTCCCCTAAGACCCCTTTTTGAGGGTTTGCCTCACAATGCTAATTGGGTCTAATTGGGTCTTGTCTCACACCAGGTTGATTAGACATGACACAGTGCAGAGTGAGAGTTCCAGAACTCACTGGAGCAGAGAGCCACAACTGAATTACTGACAAGTAAATTTGGTAATTGTGGTCCATTAGCTCAAACACGGAGAGGTGTGAAGACAACCCCAAGCCACACGACTCAAATGAGTCTCCTGACACATTGACCTAGATGTTTAATATGCAAACAATGTCAACAGAGCCCTCTGTCTGTAACTTTTGCCTCTCTGTCGCCATCTCTGTTTGAAACATAACATTGCATGTTAAAGTCAAATTAAGTCAAACTGACATTTCCCAGGAAATCTGACCTGACAGCTTAAGTTACAAATCATTATTATAAAATCATTATTATAAACTTATTGTGTGATATTGGGGTATGGAGACTGGTTTGAGTTTAGTTTATCTTTAACCAAATAATTGCAGCTTTTAAGTATAAAATATTTACAAATATTGCAGTTTAATCTCCATACATTAGTTTGTGGCTGGTTTAGATCTTTATTTCTGACCCTCATTCTCTCACTACCACTTGTTGTATCTGTCTGTGTGCTGAACCATATGGGGACAATCCAGGTCATATTATCTCCTGATCTAGAGGGGTAGAGAGATGAATATTCTCACGAAAGGTCACGTACATGACACCAGCACTTCAGGAGCCGTTCTGTGTGTGATCTTTTGTTCCTGGTGTGGCTTCCACCTCTTCCCATAAAACCCAAAGCAGTTTGGAAGCAATATATCAATTCAAAAGCTCTTCTTTCTGCTGTGGAGGGGGCAGGGGTGCAGGTCCAAATATTTACATTAGGGCGTATCAGCTTGACGGCTGTGTGGCGGAGTGGAGAGAAAGGCAATTTGGTGCAGCAGAGAGGCCATTAACAGAGATAAATGTCTAGAAAGAATCTGGAGCCGACAGCTTTCCACACAGCACCACTAGACCACAACCACAGATCTGGATAAATTACCTTTGCAGTAAATACAGTTGTGAACAAAGACTCGGGCTCAGGTTGCCAGTTTAGTTTGTTGATGAGGAAGCTTTTGTTTGTTGGACATGAGGAAATATTTCGTGTTTATGTGTGTATTTGTAGTTTGGGCAGGTAAATACAGTTTGATGGTGCAATTATTGTGCAGATTGTATACATTAAATAATAAAAATTATATAAAGCAAAATATTATGTAAATATAGTAAAAAATAAGAGAGACAATGCAGGTTGTTTTGTTATTCACAAGATGTACTGATTCAAAAGTTATTCATAAAGAATGCCACTAGTTTCACTTTCCATGATTTGTACCCTGCACAACACTGTACGAAAGTAATTTGTGGTTAGACAATAATCTCCAGTAAAGGAGACAAAATTGATATATGAAGAACGCTGCTGTCTCTGGAATTTAATTCTTGTGGATGTAAATATGCAGAAACAATAATGAATTTATGCTAAGGAACATTCTGTTTTTCTGTCATTTTTTGACCTCCAGATGATCTTGCAGCCATCAGTAACTTTCTCTTATGAAGTTCTCTGTTGGTTGGTCTCTGCCTGCTTCAGGTGTTGTAAACTCAGTCTAAACTCTGTAATGTTTGTTTGTTCTGTGCCGGGCTTGGAATGACAGACAGAACAGTGGCCTGGAGTACGAATAGTTAAGTCCGGTGTGGATATTCAGCATTAGAGAGATTACTGTTTATTCCTCTCCTTGTGACAACTGCGCTCTTGTGAGATTAGGAATGCTGTGTGCTTCCCCTGAAGGCTGCTTCTCTGGTGAGGTGTGAACGTGAGCGGAGGTGGAGGTTAAAAGATGTTTTTTGGAACCTCAGTAGATAAGCCATGACCTGGACAGGCAGATCTGACCCTTGTGGCACAAACAATAACAATCCTTAATCTTATTTCGATTTCTTATTGTTTTTTTAGAAGCAGGAAACTTGAACATACTACATTATGTATTACTTTAGTAACACTTTATAATA
Organism: Ambastaia sidthimunki; assembly: GCA_036877625.1. Taxonomy (NCBI): domain Eukaryota; kingdom Metazoa; phylum Chordata; class Actinopteri; order Cypriniformes; family Botiidae; genus Ambastaia; species Ambastaia sidthimunki. The sequence continues at coordinate 89,839 of JAZGTK010000297.1, forward strand.
ATGTTCCATTCGTTAAGATTGGTTAATGATTTTTTTAACATACTAACAATGAAAGTATATTTTACAGCATTGATTAATGTTTTTTTAATGTTAGCTAATGCACATACAGTCACCCACTGTTCAAGTTAGTTCATTGTGCATTAGGTAATGTTAAAAGACTTGATTTTAAAACTGTACTAATAAATGCAGAAATTAACATTAGGATTATTAAATTATGTAAACTTTTTTATTGTTTGTTCATAATAACTAAGGTAGTTAAGTAATGTTAACAAATGGAACCTTATTGTAAATTGTTACCCTGCTTTTATACATACAATAAAACTTGTGTTGTTTTATATATTTAACTTCAATAATTTAACTGAGTTGCACTATTGGATAAGAAAATTGCCATGATGACACTGTCATCCAGTCAAATCAACTCAACTCAGAAAGTCAGTTATGGTGATGATACACAGGTTGTAATGCTGGTTAAAGTTGGTTGGGTTGCGCACATTGGCTCTTGAAAAAGCATGTTTTTGGCACAAAATACCTGAAATTCCAATTATCGTAAAAATATTTTCCCATAAAGGCCGACAACAGAAAAAATATTTTGCTTTATGCTGCATGATTTGGCAACTTAAGGAGGTCAAAACGTGTATTTGTGTAGCCTTGAGCTATTGTATTAAGCCTGCAAGAAGGGTTATGAAAGATTTGTTTTTTTTTTTTTTCTGTCTTTTTTTTTAGGTAACACAAGCGCTTGGCCTTTTAAATACCTCAGGGAATGACAAATTTATAGAAGACTGTATTTATTAGTGCGTTTGGTGCCAGAATGAATTTAGGAAATGAGCTGTCATTAAATCATTCATGTTTCAAAGAGCACATAAGGAGGTATGAGAACAATATGTTGGGCGGCTATTTCAGTTAGTGCTTTGTGTGACTCACTGAAATGAACTAATTAGAGCCTGGACTTGGTAACACTGATGCACAAGATGTAAGAACTAGAAAGAACAAGCTAGACTGCCTGCACCCTGTCTTCATACGTCCTGTCATTGTCTGTAGATCCCAGGCTCCTCGCCCCGAGAAACAGTTCAGCCAAGCGGGCAACAGTGTGTGCAGATCTGCCCAACCAACCGCAGGCTTGATCCATCACGTTGCCCCGCCCTCTCACCTTAGGCCATGTGTCCAGTCAGTGCACGACAGTTTCCAACATCCCCTGCCAAAAACGTTTCCTCAATGCATTGTAATCTTTGACGTGATCAGCTTCGTGACTTTCAAATTTAGTTTTTTTAAATCCCAACACATAAGCAGTTTTTAAGGTGCTGAACGTTTGTCTCTAATGTTCTTGTGTCTATTCTGTTTCAATCGGTGAACATGTTTGTGCAGATGCACTCGGCCCCCTAAATAAGATAAAAAGCTAGACCAGGGTCTTGTCATTTCTCTGTAGTTTAATCAGGAGAAACACAGGCAGACCTCCCCGATCGTTCTAATGAGGACCTCTGGCGATGCAGTCAGCGGAGTATAATTGACTTGTTTGTCTCTTATTTTCATAATACACTCCCTGACCCACAGCACATATTTCACTATGAGAGATGTCAAAATACATTTTGACATCTTGTTCCCTTTGCATGCCAATTAAGTCTGAAGGCATGCCGCCCTGTCTCAGTCCGGCCAGTCATTGGCTCCTTATGCAGATGGAATCTGTAAATAAGCGGTTTCCTGATTGGTTGGATAAACCCTGTGCTTCACCCTCCCTCCACCCTAGAGCATTTCCTGTCTTCCAATCAGAGACTGTGGGTCAAAAATCCCCTAGTCTATGGCACTGAAAAGTAAAAAACAAAACTATATTTTATTATTAATATCATAGCCCCGCCCCCTGATGTGAAAACATGGTGAGGCGTGTGGATGTCGCTATTGTTAGGATAAGGCCTGTCGTCTATCTTTCAATTCTGGATCTCTGTCTCTGCTGGCAGATATGAAGCAGAACAGCTGTGGATGTCAATGCCCCTGCGCAATTCTGCACCGACCGTGTCTGCTGCGATTTTTGCACCTGTCGCATTTATTGCAATGAAGGCCGGTGAAGGGATGCATCCTCATACGTCTGATATAGAGAAAACTGAATTAGATCATTATGGCTTAAATAAACCTACTATTGGAGTAGTAGTAGGTCCTCGGGTACGTATGTCTCATGGTACACACAGTCCCTGAAAATATTACCTCTCATAGGCTTTGGCATCTTATGTGTTACAAACAGTCCTGCTTTTCTGCTTTCATTCACACCTCTGCATATTTTAATGAGATGATTGTCTGAAGAATAGCTAATAGCTGCTATAATGAGGATTCGTAGCTAATTCCTGTTTACATTGAAAGAGTCAAAAGGCTTTGTTTAATGTATGCCCTCGTTTGTGAGAATAACAGTATGAGAAAATGAAAGTGTGTGTGAAAGAGAGACGGTGAGAGAGAGAGAGAGACATGGTGAGAGAGAGAGAGAGACATGGTGAGAGAGAGAGAGAGAGAGACATGGTGAGAGAGAGAGAGAGAGAGACATGGTGAAAGAGAGAGAGAGACATGGTGAAAGAGACGGTGAGAGAGAGAGACGGTGAGAGAGAGAGACGGTGAGAGAGAGAGACGGTGAGAGAGAGAGACGGTGAGAGAGAGAGACGGTGAGAGAGAGAGACG
>JAZGTK010000298.1:0-46374 GCA_036877625.1 Ambastaia sidthimunki
TTCTTTGGAGAATGTGGGTGAGCAGCTGTTCCAGGCGTATTCCACCCTGCAGAACACCTACACAGAGGTCCAGCGCCTCCTAGCAGTTAAACAACAGGTATATAGTTGCCTCAGTAATTATCAGCATTATAAGCCCTTGTCTGAGGTCTGAAACACACACCTTTTATTCTGCAGTGTAAATTATTTCCTTCTCTGAATGAGTAGCACCATCGCTTACAGTAAGGCAGAAAATATAAACATCAGTTACGGTACAATATAATACAATATAAGTCCTTCTGTTTTCAGGTAACCTCAGAGATGGCCTCTCTCAGAGCAAAACGCATTAAAATCTTGCAGGAAATGAAGGGTAAGAATTCTTCTAATATTATTTATAGTATGTGGTGAAATGGCAAATTATTCCCTTTGTGTCAGATATTATATTAGTGTTGAATTTACTGCATAATTATTGCTTATGCTTTAATGTTTTGTCAGATCCCTGCCAGTCTAACACTGACGTGAGTTGTGAAGATCTGACTTGATGAATGATTCCTCTTACACTGTGTTCTAATCAGGCAAAGTGTGACAGTGAATGAGAAGCTGCTCTGTAGTGTATTTGTACAGTTATGAAAAGGATTGGATAATGGATAGCCTCATATCTGCATACCTACTCACTGGCTCAAGTGGCTGGATAAATGTTTAAAATGCTTTTTAAAAATTTGGTTTTAAGTGTTTAAGTCAAGGATATATTAAAAATGTACAAACAGAGGCTTTTATGCATAATGTTAATTTGTTATGTGTTTGTAATTTTTGTAATTTGTTTGTAATTTTTTTTGCAATTTTGTGAAGTTTTTTTAATGTTCTGTGTGACATTGTTGTGACAACATGTAGAATATAAAAAACAGGGCAAGGGAATTCGTTCAGTTGATTTTATTTACAGTTGATTTATGTATTAACAAACCCATACAAACATTATACAAGGACCGGATCAGTTCTGTGTAAACAGTTATGACATCAAATTTATACATTTAAATAACATTTTATTAAAGGACATTAAAATGTCACATTACAGGGATAATCAGCAAAATTGTTTCACATGAGCAAAATTCAAAGGTAGGATGCACAAAGTGATTTAAAAGTCCATGGCTGCAAGGGTCTGTTCTGTAGCTTGTAAAATAGATTTTCTCCAGGCCATGATCTTTGATGATTGATGATTCAAGGACTAAAGCTGAATTGAGTGATGTCACATCTGTGCTTGTTCAGGCATACATGGTCAACTGAAGCCACTGTGTACATAATGCAGAAAACTAACATGTTGGCAAGATCAAAACACTGCAGTGATCAGTATATGCTAAACATTTAATTGTATGCGGTTTACCTCAAATACATTAAGCTTGATTAGACCATCTCCATCCTTGTCAAAAGCTCTAAATGCCCCTGTGGAAAAATCTGCTTTAAGTCTGCTAAATCTACAGCAGTTGAAAAAGTCTGTCTGGTCACCAGAACTTTAGTTATAAACACAAAAGAAATCATTATAATAGATGTACTTACTGAACATTCCCTCGAGACGCACTAAGCAGCTAATGTAGCTGTCAAAATCCAGCTCCAGATGTTCGTTAGCATAACGCATGGCAATTATGTCATACAGCTGATTGTTGAGCTGAAAACCTGAAGGATAGAAAGATGTTGCAGGTTTCAGGGGCTGAAACTTCAGTTTTCCAGAGCAGATGAAAGATCTGACCATCTCACCTGCATCAGTCACAGCGTTTCTCATCTCAAAGCTGCTGATTGTACTGGATCTGTCTGTGTCATACTGTGTGAACACCAGCTGCAAATAGAAACTGAGTGTATCTACGACTTTACCCTTCCCAGCAATAAAAAGAGTTCCCTTTGATAATATTGACACACCTTCCACTGTTTAATCTTGTTCCACAAGTGCTTGAATTCTTGCAGATTTATGTTGCCTGTTCCATCAGTCTAATTGTCAGGTTAAGATAAATCAGTTTGTCAAATAAATAAGGTCATCCAGGCCACAAGGGGGAGCCACCCACTGTAGAATAAAAGGAAGTAAACCTGGCCGAAATTAATTTCATTTGTAGACATTCTAGTGAAGGATACATCCATGAGTGCAATCATACTTCTGCAGCTGTCCAGACTGAAACCTTCTGTTTTTAGGTCTTTATCTGAGATAAGGAAGGGAGAGATTATTAATACTTTACAAATATGTAAAAAAAAATACAATGTAAAACAGCAAGATATTTTTTTCCTCACGTCTAGCAATCACCCTGTTAAGGACAGTCCTGAGTTCATTGGCATTAATCTCCATGTCCTGACAAGAGCAACATGGTTGTGTTGACATTACATTGTGGTTTAGCAGTGATGATATGATACACATGCATGTGAATTCACTCACTTCTCCAGCGATCTGCTGAAAGATGGCCCTGAACTGCTTCTCCTCTTCAGTCTCCTCCTCAAGAAGTTTGAAGATCTGAATGTGAGAAATATTTGTTTTTGTGTCGCATATTAAACACACTGATTTACTGGGTGTGTAGCGTGCCTTTAAATATTATTATTAGGTATAATGAATATTCATAGTTTTTTCTTTAATGTTAGTATAGAAACAGCTATTATTAGACACAGATCTTTAGATTTGTATTTAGATGCATTACAGTGACGTTCCATTGAATACAGTTCCTAAAACAGAACAACCTTTAACCACGTGGACACTATAGGCGTTTACAAGAAATATCTGTCTTATTTGCATATTTACATTACCTTAATTTTCTTCTTGCCATCTGTCTCCTGGTATAAGAAATGAAACGTTATAGCATATAGCGAAAGTTTGAGTGTAATTTTATTCTTATAGGTTCCTTTGTATTATAAAATTTAAAGTTATATTCAAGAAGCCAGGCCAGTTTTTGTGGTGATTTACAGATGTAGAGAAAGGGTGACATTTTGGATGACAGAACAAGATAGATAGATAGTGTTGTCTCACCACAAACCCCGCATCGATTTCTGCGTCTATAACCCTGAGAGAAAACATGCAGCTGTCAGTTTAATGCATACAAGTCACGTGTTAATTTAAAATATGCTATTATTGTTAAATAAATACTAATAGCATTATATTATTATAAATACTTAAATTTATAAATGCCATTCTACAATTATTAGTTATAGTCCCTGACATGTACTGTAAACAATACCAAAACGTTGCTATGCAACAAAAAATACCATCAATATATCAATAATTGCTACATATGGGTGTTAATACCATATAATGGTAGTGAACAACAGATCCCGTCTGTTTTTATCATTAAGTTACAGCTTTTGACCAATCAGCATCCAGGACTGGAAATACAATTAGTTTATATAATTGTACAGGGACTATAACTTACAGTTAGGGAGTCTGCTGACATTAGCTTAGATAATTTCATAAAATTTCTGTTTTAATACTGTCTAGCAATTCTATAATTTTCATATACCTACATATTTCATATACTTCTTATATTGCATATTTCATATTTCATTTTCATGTTCAAATCTGTTGAAAATGTTTTCACTGTCATTTGTACAGCTGCTTTAAATAAACTTGAACTATATGAATTGTATTTCCAGTCCTGGATGCTGATTGGTCAAAATAAGTTGCTCTATTTTAATGAAGTGACTGAATGTGAGAATACTGACTCTGAGGTGCTCCTGTTCTCAGAGAAGACCCGCAGAAGAAACTCACTCTCCTTGTGAGGATCAAAGGTGGATGGAATGATGACATACTCTCCTGGACTCAGGCAGAAACGCTCTGTTACCTCCCGGATGTTGATGTAAGACTTGCAGCGAGCTTTGGAGGCATTATAGAGAAAGAAATCTTTTGGCAGCTGTTGTTGGTTGCCCTGCATCTACAATGAAAGGGAAATATTGTTTACTATAGACAGCCAATTAGCAGAGTAAATTAAGTAATTTAGTGGAATAGAGAAGCTTTATATTTGTAATTACATGGCAGTAGTTAAAAATACATACCTCCTGAGGAACCTGGGCAAGATGGAGTAAAATACAGTTAAAATAAATCCACAGCAACGATTAATCGTTTAAAACATCGTATGAATCATCACAAAATATATAAGATACATTTTAAATGAATTACTACAACAAAAAGTTAGCAAGTTGCAAATAAGTACTGCCATGCACCCAGACATGCATTAGTGCACGTTTGCTTGCCTCACCTCATAGATGGCAAACCCAATGTTGTGTAGAGTGGCACCTTTGCAGCGTTCTCTGCGTCTGCCCTTCTGCATTAGTGCCACCACAACAGTGCAGGTTTTAGCTTTAGCATCTGCCTCCAGGAGAACCAGACGGTACTGAGGGTTCGTCCAGAATGTGTCTGGAGCAGAAAGAAATTTTAATAATAATGTGTAATGATGAAAAAACAGTAGCCAATGGTTTGAGAACACAATTTTATTTAAAGCTGCAATATGTAACTTTTTAGGTTACAAAAATGATCAAAAAACAGTTAATTGAACAAGTTCATCAGTGATAAAAACTCACCCTAATTCACAACAGTAAGTTAATAATCATGATTTATAATTTGATCTGTCTAGTCTGATTTTCTGTGAAATGTTTGATGTCATTCTTCTGTGTTCTAAACAGTTGTAGAATTTAGTTCCCTGTTGCAGCTTTAATTCTATTCTAAATTAATACATATTTTTATTGTGACCTACAGGTTTTTTAATGTGTGCGAGAAGTGGAATTAAAAACTGCTTCCTTTTCTAATTTTTAGTATTTGCTATGGCCACCTATTGCTTTAATGTCAGCAAGCACAGCCTTTTGTTCAAATGAGTCAACGTCATAAATTAGCTTGTATTTGATTTGTGACCAAACACTGCTGTTAAATATTTCTCTCGTGTTTATGCCATAATGACGAAAACGTTGCCAGTTTCAGGTTTGAAAGAAAACAGTGCCAGATTTTCATTGTGGTCTGTTTCAAGATGATTCAAGATACCTGGAAAGTTCCGGCAGCCTCCAGCAGAGCAGCCTAACACCCATCGGCCCTCGTGTACGGTCACGTTCCACTTCAACATCTGGTCATCCTGCAGGGTGTCTGGAGTCACATTACAGATCTCCAGGTTGGTGAAGTTCTTCTGAAACTCTTCAAAGCACATCCTTGAAGAGCAAGAGTGCAGAATTATAAGACAGCTTGACTTTCTGAGTATCAAATATCATGATATATACTTGTGATATTTAAATATTAAAGGTCAAATAAGAGGTAACATTACAAACAGTGTATTAGGAATATATGCCTAGAGTGTTTAAGTTGCAAGTCTGAAGGTCTCATGAAGTTGTAAGAGTACTAACCAGAATTCTCCTTTCTCAGTGGGGCGGAGTCTCTCCTTGTCTTCCTCAGAAGTGGCTAGTGTAGCCCAGTCATTGGACCTACAAGCAGGAGGGGGGTTAACTCCCCATGGGTCTCTTATACGAACGATACGGATCTTTAGGTCCTTACCATCCTTCCGTTTACCCTAGGAGAGAATGTCACACACACACACACACACACACACGCACACACACATATCTCTAGTATTGTTAAAAAAACTGCTATTATATACTTGTTATAACTCACTCATCCTTAACTGTTTATATAAATTGAGAATTCCAATTTATTCTAAATTTAAATCAGAATGACATACAACTCTGAATAAAATGGTGTATATAAGCAATATACTTGAATGTGACAGATAATCGGATTCTCAAGTGCATGACTGCCACACCTTCTCAACTCCAGTGACTGAGTATGCATGACCTCTCATAAGCCCAGATACAGTTTTAGTTATCTGAGCAGTTGGAACTAAAGTCTGTGGGGGAGAAGCCAAAAACAAATGTGAAGTGGAAAACATCATGGTGAAATCAAAGCCATGGTAATGCATTTCTTTTATTAAAAAAATATATATCAGTTTGAACATATATTAGTATATTTAGAATAGAAAGGTTGTCATACATCTATGGAGCAGCCCATGAGGGAGCCTCTCTCTAAAGCTTTCCTCATGATGTTGTACAGCTCTTTCGGTGCCTCTGTGATCTCATAAAACTCGGTTACTCCTCCAGTGAAGTCCTCCATGGCTTCCAGTGTGTTTCCTCCTCTCAGAGCTTCATAAGAACCATGTAACCTGGGTACCATAAGTCAAACCATCAAATTCGGCATCTGATCTTTGGTACATGTTAAAGATCTTTAGAATATTACAAATATCATGATAGAGTTTGCGTTGTTATTAATAAAAAAAATAATAATAAAAACTTTCTTTGCATATGCCTTCTCCAGAAGAGCACTCCAAAATTCATTCTTCTGTCCAGACCTGGTGAAAACCAACTGGTTTTTGTACGTTGGAAGTCGGTCATCCACAACCACATCCACCCATTCACCATAGCGCCAGAACTAGAAGATAAAGCAAAAAGGGTTAAGCTAAAGTTCTTCTCTAAAACCCATCTAAAAGACACAAAAAGCACAAAAAGGTTAAATTTAGTCATGACACTGAGTTTTAAATTCAAAGGAAGGTCCAGTTGTAGTGTTCATACCTGGAAATGGAAAATGCCTGCATAGTTTTCAGTGAAGTTCTGGTCATGAGGAACCACTCTTTGCAGCAGTACTTTATTCAGTGTCAGACAAGCTATGGCAGCCAGCAGCCAGCAGTCTCCTATAGAGGTTAAAAACAAGTTAAAATAAGGTTTTACTACAGCACAGAACAGTCAGTACACTGGAATACTAAATTCTCATTGGTGAATCAGAAGTGGTTTGATACTCCTTATAAAACAGAAAGTTCCAGTTCTTGATGCTGATTGGTCAATGATTGTGGTTATATGTTCCAGGTGTGAGCTCTTCACCAAAATATTATTAATATTATAAACTAATCAAATATTTCAAATCAGTATTTTAGGTCCAGTTACTTACGTTTGGTCAAGCAGCCGTATAATAAGTAGCTTAATGTATAGTCAGTCAGTAGTTCACCCTGTTCACCCTGTGTGTATCCTTTACATACCCGTTGTATAAGGGAAATATCAATCTATATGCCCATAATTCATTTTCAAAGACATGCACTCTAGATGACTTTACAACTTTTTATATAGACTATATATAGACTATAATGTGCCAAAGAGCTCCAGCACAAAGATGAGATTCCCTCGTTTATATACTCATTCATCCAGATATATTGAGTAACTTTAATGTATAACTACTGTATAACCTCATGGTATCCAAACTTTTTCACTTTTAACCAGGATCAGCCCTTTATTCTATAGTTATATCTCAGGAGATAATTACAAAAGGTACCTTTAACCTCCTGTAACTTCTGACCCTGATCAACAGGTAAGGATAATAGCCTGATGTTAACTAGAAATTAGCATCACACCATGTGTTTTGTTCTGTTAAAAATGACATAAATTTGCATTTTCCTACCCAGGTCCCCTTGGCAGATATCTGTCCTGTTGGCTCCTCCAAGAATAAACTGTGGATTGCTACATATTTCCTGTTTAGAGGAGAGAGACACTTTTGAGTTATTATAGTAGTAATTGGTACTGGTGTTTACAAACAATTATTTTATGGTAGTTTTGTTAAATCACATGTTGGTCTTACAAAAAAACATCAATATGTCTATGATGAAGATTTCAACACTACAGTCATTCACCAGCTGCCCTGGGTGTGAAAATTTACTGGCAAGTGTTTACACACAGCACTTTGGCATCAGGGCAAGATAATGTAAGGTATGTATGCCCACTGAGACACATTCTCCTTCTAAATACGTAAGTGTCGGTAAACACATACGAATTGCTTGACTGTTTGTTTGAAACGCTGTCCAAAAATTGTTTTACTGAATAGCCACAGACTTTACAGGCTTATAAAACAGTAACCTGATTCTAAACAATGACAAAGATATGACTTAAAGTTCTGAAATAACATAGGTGAGGTTTTATAGTTACATGAGAACATAAATCTACACAAATTTACAATTTTCAACACGCAGTGCTTTTCTTTCCATATACTGTATGTGCAATACATGGGAACTATCCAATGACATGTCCAAATGTATTAGGCTTTATGTAATGTATTGCAGATAGTAACAAACCTAAAGTTTAAATTTGTCCCCTGTGCAAAGATCAGTCTTTTTATGTCTGTTTATAATATCAAAACAACTATACCTTGATATGAATAAAATACAATACAATAACTAGCTCTTTTTTGAAATATTGAGGTATCTTAGATAGCTGAGCCCTATGGTTGTCACTATTTTCTTCATTATTGCTTCTCAGCGCTCAGATTAAATAACCCCAAATAAAATAATAGTAAAAATAGTAAATAGTAATAAAATAATATTACACAAACAATGCTGTAACAGCAATAGGAGAAGCTAATTTGTAGTAGGAGGGGATGAGAAAACAGCCATAGTTCAAAGCCACTGACAGAAATCCATTATCAGGTTTTTGATACAGCAGAGCTCTGCTTTATAAATAATTGACATGCAGCATGGCATGAGTTGGCACTTTAGCTGCTTGAGACTCTAGAGAGTGTTAAACTTCAGTCATGCCCTCAACACATGCACTGCCAAATGCTCATGACGCCTGCAGGAAACATCCTATCTGATTCATTTTCAGAGGAAGTGAAAATGGAATTCATATATTCAGTATATATTTATACATTCGAAATATATCTTATTATTTTTGCAGTGCTTAAAATGTGGCTTAGTGCATTGAAATTAATCGTATACTCTGCCACCTTATGATAACTCACTCACCGATGGACGCTTCCATTCCAACTTTAGGGGGAACTTCTCATTGTAAAAGAGAGAGGAGTCCTCAGCAGGGAACAGCGGGTCTTCAAAGAGCACCTTCTTTCCTACATATTTATCTCTGAGCTCTTGAAAGTCCTTGAGGCGTCTGGCATCCTTAACAGCTTCATTGCGGCTCAAAATGGCCGAATAGATGTTGCTAGGGGGGTTAAAATAACTTACTGCATCTGTGCCCACAATCTGTGGAGCAGCTTCAGTCCTTTGGATAAATGTTTGGAAAAACGTTTCTTTTTCTCCCATATTGTTCTGTTTGGTTTGAAGTTTGTTGTGTCCTCTGTAGTTGATGATAGATGACACAAGTGAGAATTTTAAGCTCAGTGTTAACAGGTTGAGGTAGCTTAGTCCTTAGCTCAGTCCTTAGCCCAGCCTAGCCCAGTCCTCAGTTGCTTTATTATTTTTGAGGAGGCACACCCCGGTCATGTACACAAAAAAAGCATTCACAATAATAATTACACACAAATGTTCACATGCACCCCTATGTTCACTTGAACCCACTACATTTAGCCTTTCCTCTTAGAAGCTTATTCTATTTATAGTCCTCCTAAAGGGACGTGAGGGTTTCTCTCTTTCTGTCTGTCTAATGGGGGCATGCTTTCCAGCTGATGACCTCAGACATTTCCAATGTGGTTGATGGGAATAACAGAGGTTCAGTCAAAGACTGAAAACTAAAACCCAGGAACGCATTACCATGAAACACTCAAATTTATATTTCCTTAAAGGTTAGTTCAACAGGTGTTAAATGAAGTAATATGATCCAAGAAGCCATAGTTTACAGTACATTTACGGTGGGTTACTGCTTTATAAATTAATTATTTCATATACATGACAGGGTTTCGTAAAATCAACAGAAATCGATAAAAATATTGATAAAAGGAAGTTATTCAGTTATTCAGAAAAAGCAACAGACAGATACGGTGGTGCAATAATACTATGGTAATGTAGGTCATATATATCAACTTCATTGAGGTCCTAATAAAAATATGTCTTAGAGGTCCTTGATGCCCAAAGCTTTGTCTAAAGTATTATTTTTCACAGATGTTCAGAACATACAGTAGTATGACTTCTGTGAAGTCCAAACAATGATACAGAGATGGTTAAATTTTCCTCGCACATGAGATGTAAATACGTTATGCATCATAGGGAATAAAATATTAAATTATTTTCGTTTTCGTTTTATTTTATTTCTTATTTGTCACTGTGGTCTTTTGTCCCACGGGTCGCACAGAACACACAAGGTTAAATCGTGAGCAGTTGGGGTGGCAGAATATTTTCCTCCAGCAGATGTCGCTGTGTGAACTTGGCTCTAGTTTTACACTCACACTTGAAAAACGACAGTGAAGGTTCAAGCAAGAGCGCATTTCTGCATTCAGAGCTGTTGCTATTTACTGATATTTTCTTGGGAGCTGTCGATGTACATTTAATAAATTGAACTTTTTCGCGTTGCATATTTCAGTCTTTTGAAGAAAGACGAGTCGCCCTGTGAGGCTGTGAAGAAAGCGAATATCCGGCAGCGTAGCTTCTGCGGCTATCCGACAAACCACATCAAAACTGTCAACCAGTAAATTCCCCTTTCTGGTGATCTTTTTCGGTCAAACCTAAAAACCTCGAGCCATTTACTGCTTTTTTCTACCATCGACCATATCCAAAGCTGTTTTCCAACATATTAATCGAGCCGGTTGTTATACCGCAGGCCGCAGGTCTGTACTGCTAGCCTCTCACCCGTGATTCAGTTAAATACGAGAACGGTTATTTTTGTGTTTTGTATCGTACTTTTTTGTGTTTTTATTAGCTTTCAATCTCCCTGAGAGCTCGTACACGGACCTAACACACTCGACGATTCAATGTTTTTCATCTTTTGTGAGGACTTTTCTACCTCTGGGTTGATACATTGAGCTAGTGACGGTTAGCTGCTTCCGGCGAGCTGGACACACCGCTCATCTCAGGATAAACTCAAGTAAGCGGGGAACATTATGGCTTATTTGTTTGCTTTCGTTTATCTATTATCATGATACTGTAGTTGTTTAAATCGTGTGTTTTAACACCACTAAATCAGATACCTGCTGTTGCTCCAGCAGCGTTCAACGTCGTATCCATTTATTTATTATTGTTGTGGAGGTGAGCAAGTTAAAAGCTTTAGTGTTCAACTTGGAACTGAAACTGGCACAGTTGCAGTTAATACTTACTGTATAAGCCGATCATGTTCAACAGACGTTTTTAAATGCAATTTATAAGTTTGTGTGTAGGATATATTTAATATAGCTGAAAGTTTGTGCATTTCCTGGTTCTTTTGTCTTTTTATATTTGAGCACACAAAGGTCATGATAATGATCATAAATCAGATATCCCCAAAGTGAGTCATGTGCATTACTCTAGTTTTTTTGCATGAGATACCGTAACTGTATTTGCATAAATGCTTGAATGATAGATGAACAAACTAGAGAAATTATTTAATCAATTAGGTATTGAAATTTCCAGATTGTATATAAAACAACAATAGTTTTTGATCTATGGCTCGTGATTGTTCTACAGCTCCCTGCATCCTGCCGTTGAGGTTGAGCCAGGCTATACTTTTGTGACGGTTCAGGTCAGGGCTGTCGGTTATCAGTCAGTGATGTCGGAAGAAGGTAAACAGACCCCCGCGCCTGCCCCCGCATCCACGATGGACGCAAAGACTGATTCTGCAGCCCCCCAACCTCCCGCTCAGGGGGTGTCCTCAGTGTCTCCCCCAGTGTCCACTGTAACGCAGTCTGCACCCCCTGCCACTGAGGATGAGGAGGAGGAGAGCGAAGATGAGTCTGAAATTTTGGAGGAAAGCCCTTGTGGACGCTGGCAGAAACGGAGAGAGGAGGTACAGCTGTGATTAGAGCTTTATAAAAAAAGTCTTGTACTACAAACACTTTTTGTTAGCAGAATGATACAAGAAAATTGATTCATATCTGTTAAAAATCAGATGGGTTTCTGTTTTAAACAGTGTTTTGAACATTGTGTTTTTGTCCATGCAGGTAAACCAGCGCAATGTACCGGGTATTGACAATGCTTACCTGGCCATGGACACAGAGGAGGGTGTGGAAGTGGTTTGGAATGAGGTCATGTTTTCTGAGAGGAAGAACTTCAAATTACAGGAGGTAGAGCTACAAACTTTGCCTGCTTTGCTTTTGTTATGAAAAAGATTTGCGTGGACAGGTAGTCATGTGATCAATTTAACTGACTTGTATTGGAAAGACTGAATATTTACTCAGTCAAGTTCCCTTTAACTTTGTTGTGATTAAAAACATGAACTTTGCCACATTAATAAATTCAAAGGCTCTAGGCTAGGAGGATATTAACAACAAAGATTAGTGTGCAAACAAAGGACAAGTCATTTATTTATCTTCCAGGTTATATGAGTGAACTGACGGTGTGATTTTGGCTTAAACGATATACATATGATCGTTTCAGTTAAAGTCCTGCTAAACATTTGTTTATTTAAACGCTCAGTGTGGGACCATAGCAGGATATGTGAGCATGAAATTTGATTGTTTCCATTCTAGGCACCAGATGCAATTTTGTTGCTTCCTGTATTCTTGATTACTAATACGGAAAGCTATGAATTTGATTACCAGTGATTGTCTAACCATTATGAGTGATAGGGCAGTATGATTGCCTTAAAGAATGAGTGTGCTTGCATACTTTTGCTGGATTTATGCTCCTTAAACAAAGTGGACTGATTTGTGAGTTGCCAAACCTTCATGGAAACTGCACTCTCCCTAAGAAGCTTCAGCCATTAATGAAAAGAATTCTAAGACAAACATTCTCAGTGGTTATGTAACTCTGTATGGTAATATCTCTTGAAAAAGGTCATTCTGTTTTTTCCAATAGAACTTAATTCTCACTGGCATTGCCTGTAAGCAATATTTAATCAAGCTCTATTCATTAATGGCTGGCATGGAGTCGTGGACAGCCATCTGTTTGGCCGGTCCACATACTGCGCCCTCCTAGCTTGGCTGGCACTCACGATGGAATTTAATAAGAAATTTTAGGTTGCTTTTTGACAGGCTTTGCTTTCTATGATGTTGATTGCATTTCCAAAAGCACATGAAACAGTGCAGTCTTGTTATAAAAAACATGTTTTTATTCTTTTAAACATGTTTATGTTGTGCTATTAAGTAGTAAAAAGTAATTGGTTCTATATTGTGTCCTAACCTCATTCATCTAAAGATCAGTGCATTTTCATGCATTTTCTGTTTGCTTTTTTTCAACAGGTCCTGTAGAGTTTCTTTTCAAACTAATCAGACAAATTATATTTTTAACTTATAGGAAAAGGTGAAAGCAGTGTTTGATAACCTAATCCAGCTGGAACATTTAAACATAGTGAAGTTTCACAAGTACTGGGCAGATGTGAAGGAGAACAGAGCCAGGGTAAGACACACAGCACAGAATTATCATTATAATAAAAGTGCCTATTTAAATTTTCTAAACATGATATTAAAACAAGACTTTTCTCTTTTCTACTAGGTTATTTTTATAACAGAATACATGTCCTCTGGAAGTCTGAAACAGTTTCTAAAAAAGACTAAGAAGAATCACAAGACCATGAATGAGAAGGTATAAATGCTTCCCAGACTTAAAACAAATGAGCTGTTCAGTCATATTGCACTAGAAGCTAAAGTTCATCTTTTGCCTTAAGTGAGTTGCTTGAATATTTGTCATTGTTGACGGCTTAAAATATGTAGTAGCTTAATTTTAGTATGTGTAAGCATTTCAGGACACATATATTTAAAAAAAATCTGAGTAATGTTATTAGGTATGCACCAGTTCAAATTTATATCGATATATTGTATTTGAAACATTGTGATTTAACATTCTGTGTATAACAGTGTATTGGTTAGACCTTGTTACTTCTACCGATTTGTTTTCAGTCAGGTACTGATGTATTTCTAGATATTAGTCATGTCAAGTTGCATTAAATATGGCTATAGTAGGGATCTAATTAAACTATTTTTGAGTATTTTAACAAGTCACAGATTTGTTAGCCATTAACTTTTTGTGATGATCTTCTAGGCATGGAAACGTTGGTGCACTCAGATATTATCTGCCTTAAGGTGTGTGTACTTCTTTTTGTTAAAGATTATAGGTTGTGTTTACCAATAACCAATGACATAATCGGATATAGGGGACAACATTCCACATTGTCATCTGGAATGTTGTCTGTAATTGTTACCCATTTATTGTTATAATGTTCAATTGCTTGGAGACTTCCTGTGTTTTATTCATCTTTAGCTTCAACTTTTCCCTCTAGCTATTTGCATTCATGTGAACCTCCAATTATCCATGGAAACTTGACCTGTGACACCATCTTCATTCAGCACAATGGACTCATCAAAATTGGCTCAGGTGAGCTCAGGCACACTATCAGTCATTTTGAATGGAAGACTCTTTAAATATAGATTTTGTTATTGCTGAAGGTTTTGTGTCTTTGTAGTGGCTCCAGACACCATTAATAACCACGTCAAAACATGTCGTGAGGAACAGAAGAGTTTGCACTTCTTTGCTCCTGAGTATGCAGGTGAATCTTGACAATTGTACCACATAATTATGTTTTCATTTTGGAATTAAAGGGATATTTCTCCTAAAAATGAAACATTTGTCATTTATTCTTACTGTTTTAATTGAATTAATGATGAATTAATTTCTTCAGTCTGACAATAAAAGATTAAGCAGAATGTTAGTAACTAACCGTCTCGGTCCCTATTCACTTTCATTTTAAATTAAAACTGAGGATTTATGTAGGTGAACTGTCCCTTTAAGGTCACCACATTGTCATTCTGGAGTCTTGTCGTAGTACTTATGTTCTTTGAAGGTGACTTAATACAATGTGTTCTTTTCCCTCATCAACTTCAGCTGTTGTCAGTGTCACTACAGCTGTGGACATCTATTCCTTTGGAATGTGCGCGTTGGAGGTGAGTTAAGTTTGATGTGGGCTGCAAGCTGTCATAAGGGCATCATGGTGACCAGACCAGTGATTTAAACTCTTCACTCTGTTTGTAGATGGCTGTGCTGGAGATCCAAAGTAATGGAGAGTCATCTTACGTGTCACAAGAAGCCATTAATAGTGCCATCCATTCTCTGGAGGACCCACTGCAGAGAGTGTGTATAGAACAAACACCATTTAATACAGTAGTAATAACAGAATCTTAGTATTAGGGCTGAAATTTAATTAAACATTATAACCAAATAAATTACATACCATGACCTTTAGATAATCTAATTATATATCAATATATGCAAATAAAAGTCCCTAAATGAAGACAGTTTAAACTCATTACAAAAATGGCTTTACAAGTCAGTAATTATTTGCCCATAAAATTGACCATAAGTCCATCACTGCCCTACATTTCACATCAGGGTTTAAGCGCCATATTCTGTCTGCGGTCTATTTGAACATCTCTGCTTGCTTTCAGAGTCTGATTTGACCAGGCAAATAGCCTGTAATAACAGCTGAGCAGACATCAGAATGAATGCTGTGCATTTAAATGCCACTTGAAGCTGGAATTGCTCACATGAGAGGATTAAATTAAAAGTCAATTGAAAAAAATCCTTATGGATTTCGGTAAAAATTGTAGTTGTAGGCTCTATGACTTAAACTACAACAGCAATTTTTTTATGCGTCACAGGGCTTGATAAATGTTAGTTTTGTATATCAATACAAATCAATGTTTTAAATTTACAGTCCTACCTAATGCGTATCTAAAAGAGTGCAGTCTTGTGTTTCTGTGTTAGACATATGTTGTGTGGGTGTGTTTTAGGAGTTTATTCAGAAGTGTCTGGAGGTGGACCCCAGTAAGAGGCCTACAGCCAGAGAGCTGCTTTTCCATCAAGCTCTGTTTGAAGTGCCTCTTTTGAAACTCCTGGCTGCACACTGTATCGTCAGTCACCAGCGTGAGTCATGAAGCTAATCTAATTGCCTTTCAGCCATTCAATTTTACGTGACCTTCATGAATAAGATGTATTGGACACTAAACTGATTAAAATAAATTTCCCTTTGGCTCTGGGTTGTAGACATGATCCCTGAAAATGCTTTAGAGGAAATGACCAAGAACATGGACCCTAACAAAGTGATCATGGAAAGGAAAGAAGTCCAGCTAAAGTAAGTTTCATTTGAAAGATCCTCTTGGTTTTAGTTTAAAATAGGGTAAACCTATATAAGCTATATGTTTTATGTTATCTGATGGGCTTCTGAAACCCTTTTTTTCCCATCAGACTTTCACAGTTTCCTGCCTTGGAGCTTGACAAGTTTCTTGAAGATGTCAGGTGAGCAAATTGAAAAAATGAAGTAAATATTTTTTTACCACATTTCTGTCAGACTACATACCAATAAACCAGCTTTTACATTCTGCTTGTACCAAAGTTCAGCTTTAACCACCCTTGCTGACATTAAATAAGCTATCATGTATCTTGTAATTAAGACGTGTGGTCTTGCTTCTCGCTGTAGGAATGGAATCTATCCGCTGACAGCTTTTGGCATGCCCTGCCCACAGCAGCCTCAGCAAGAAACTGTCAAGTCCCCCATCGTACCGCCCTCCGTCAAAACACCCACGCCTGAGCCTGCAGAACTGGAGACCAGGAAGGTGAGAGAAATGGAATGAATGGAGAGAGATTGTAATGCTTAAGAATAATTCACAGTTTTCTCAACCTTCCCCTGTCATCAATCAGACTCTCTCTGCATGGCATGTTACATTGTGTGTATATATAGTTTTCTCTCAACCAAATCTAGGTGGGTGGTTAGAGTCATAGCTAAAAGAATAAACTGACATTTAATGTTTATTAAAAACAATCTCTCTCTGTTAAGGTCGTACAAATGCAGTGCAACATCGAACCTGTGGAGGAGGGAGCAAAACATCACGTAAGGCTTTCCTTGCTCATTGCTGAGCTAATGAAAACCAGATTCAAGTTAACCCAAACTTATTCTGTATTTATTATTCATCTCTTCTCGTTTTATAGCTGACTTTACTGCTAAAACTGGAAGATAAGCTGAACCGTCACTTGAGTTGTGATTTGGCGCCAAGTAAGTGTTTATTCGGTCCAAATCCATGTGTGTTTTATACTCTAGCATGTAAACACTAATGGTTACTGCTAAACAATTTTAATTTAAAAATCTGTTGCATTCTCAGTGTCGCCTCAAGGGGCACTATACTGACATAAGGCTTTAAGTAGTGGGACAGCTTTTCTTTTTACATAAGCTTCATTGGTCACTGTTATAAAATAATTATGCCAGAAAGGTAAACATCCCTAACAAGTGGTGTCTTGCATCAGAATAAATCTCATTTCATTTATTACTTCAGCAAAGTGTTTCTGAAACCTGAGCATTGTGCTTGATGTGTTTTTAGATGAGAATGTACAGGAGTTGGCCGTGGAACTGGTCCAGCTTGGCTTCATTAGTGAGGTAAGAGATTTCTATCTTCACTTAAGATATAATAAACCTTATGATAATAATATGTGATACAGGATTGGATTGCTTTTTAATCTGTATTTCATATAGACAAATTATTTTTTTCATGTTTATCATTTTATGCACCATGTTAGCAGTGTAATTCTTCGAGATACTGATGTATGTTCCTTATTTCTTTGCCAGATGACATTGCCCTTTTTGTGTGGGCATCTGAATTTTTAAATAACCCAAACTCTTGGTGATATTACACAATGTTCTGAACAGATTTTAGACCTCATTACAGGCACAGATATGCCTTATATTTTAAAGCAGTCACGCCAACATTTTTAATAAACTGTTTCCAGCAATGAATCAATAATTCAGTAGCTTTTTGGTGAGGTTTTTGGAGCAAGCTTTGGCTAATTCCCAGAAGAGTGAGAATAGAAGAGGGTAAAGTAATAAATAGAGAGCTAATAAGAACCGCAAACAATCTTGGATTAGTCGTCCCAAAAACTAGAAATAACAGCTTCTCGTCTCCGTTAATGGACAAACCAAAGCCAAACCTCTCACAGAGAACACCACAACAGTTTGGCATTACAGCACTAGTGCAAATTAGCATACGTCAGCTATACCATCTGTACCACTTTTTGGACTATCTAGTACCCCCAAAACTCATTGATACAGTTCTCCATGCATCGTAACGTTCTCTGAACAACAGTTGTCACGTAGTGGCGTGTTCCGTTGTGGTCCTTACAAACAGTCGCTTTTGTGTGTTTTTTTTTTTTTTTTTAAATATAAGGAAGAAACATTCTGAGATAATGGCTTCAGCATTGTCATCTGTTTGATTTGGCTCTTTCGAGGAGGATGATGCAGTACCATCTGCGTGTCTCTGATTCTAGCGTTTATTTTCCATCCATCTCTCTTTGCCTTTTATTTCTCTCTCTGCAGTATTTCACTCATGGTGAACTTTAAAAAGAGAATTCATCTTTATACACCCACTTTCTGCACTGTTTGTTTACATTTATATAGTAAAAAGCCTTTTTTTTAAAAAATGTGTTAAAAATATGTTTTTTGTAAAATGTACTTAATGCATTATTTTTTACTAAAACATTACACCACAATGAAACCTTCATTAACATATCCAATAGTAACAGAAATTGATCTTTTCTTTTTGTTTGATTCATTTAAGCAGATAGTTTAAACTGATTCATTGGAAATGAGTAGAATTACCAGCTATAAAACTGTATTTGCTGTAGTTAAAACAGAGAATCTGTTTTAAGATACAGATATTCTAAGAGTTTTTTTTCTGTCCTTCCTAAGGGGGATCAACCACGTCTCACAACAGTGCTGGAGGAAGCCTTCTCAAAATTCTACAGCCGTAACGGTTCTCTAAATCCTGTCACCGTTTCCTCGTAGCAGAGGGTTGAATCTGCCAGTTCCTCTCCATCATACTTTAGCCTCACGGGATGGAACTTTAGCGCTTCATCACTCGGAAGACTGTGTACGAGCTTTGGAGGAGGAATCAGAATGCCTCGAACTGAGCCTCAAAAAACAAAACAACCCCTGCACTCTGTTTTCACACCACTTATGTGGCAGAAAGTGTTGGCTGATGGTTCCCATGTACATTTATCCTGTCAGTGTAGCAGTCAGCTTCTGTTTTAAAAGAAGAAAAAAACGACTCTGTTATTTAAGTCAGTATTACAAGTCATTTTTTGGAACGTTTTTGCTTACAGTATGTGTGGGATCGGTTACTTAAAGGATTTGCCAATGTGCAAACCATATGTTGTCTTTCTAGGAAAATGTTTCCCTTTCAGTCATTCTTCTTTGTTAGAGGAATGCGTTACCATATTGATGAGCTATTTTGAAATTTCCATGTACCTTTCAGGGTAATTAATCGTGGTTAATTTAGGCAAGATTCACCAGGACTGTGAAAGGAAAGGGTTTCTCAGAACAATGAATCTGAAAAAACAGGAAACAAATTATTTATCTATAAGCATATGATCTATCTTTAAGCGTTTCAACTCGACTTGTGGCGGCTGTTTATTTCTTCTTCTGTGAATGTATGCTGTATATCTTTTTCATTTTAAAAGTTTCTAAAAGAAGAGCACTTGATTTGACTGTTTTTGGCTTTTCCCCAATGTATGCGACACGGTTATGAGTTTCAGTATAAAGATAATATAGTTCGACAGTGCACCAAATGTGTTAAAATGTGCCTTCAGCAAAGACACAATCTATGTTCAGAGGACCCATAGACAAACAAACATTGTATTATTTTTTCATTGTGCAGATCCTTTAGTTTTTTTTTAATCTGTCCAGCTACTGACTGGTCTGCATGCTATTAAACTGTAACAATTTTATGGCACATTGGCAGTATGTTAAAATTCTGATTTCTGGTGGTGTGCTTGATAGGCATTATTTCATGCCAAATATGGGTGTTTGCTTTTAATCTCATTTTGTGTTGACGACAATAAATTTCATATTCACCTTTAGGGTACTTAAACATCTGTCTGTTACAAGCTGCTAATTTAAATGACACATGAAATGTGATCCAATTGTGTAAGTGTCAGTGACATCCAGCCAGATGTTATCGCAAAATAAATCCCAACCCAAGTGGTTTATTTTAGGATAAACTGCTGGATGTATGTTTGTCACATCATTACATGGCCACTTGCCATATGAGTAGATTAGACAAAATATTAATTAAAAATATTTGGCCACCAGTTGGCCGTTTTGTTCTTGTTGGTGAGAAATAAGACGGCGGAATTATACATTAAACATGAGTTAAACAAATGCGGAATTATACATGAGTTAAACACATGTACTCGTCAAGATAAAAGTGCCGTACCCGGATAAAAGGTCTATTGGGGAATAACAGACCTCAGGATGTTGGGACTGACCAATCAGAATCAAGTATTCCAGAGAGCCATGTAATAACATCTGTTAAACCAACTTGAGGAATTTGTAGTATTTGTTATCCTATTTAATCGTGATCCTTCTATTTAATAATGTCAACTGTCCACAATGCTGATTGGTTCAAACATTAGCCAATGGATGTTTGGCATACTGAAAAGCACACCACGTCAATACATTGTTAATGCAGACCAGGTTTTCAAATAAACAAGTGTGACTCATTCTGTTTGACTTATTGACTCATTTCCCCTTCTTGATGTAAAGATATAGAATTTTTATTGTGTTTCTTATTTCATATATTGAAATACTTTGATTTTATTCTTGCTGTTGATATAAGTATGTTTTTATAAGATTTTTGTGTCAAAAATAATCATTAGAGGTTATCATTGAAATTGACTTTATTACTCTTCCCAAAATCATTGGAAGAAAACAGCCCTTGCACAAATGCACAATTAGACATCAAAACTTTTTTTGTCCAAAACAATAATTTTACATAAATTGGCATGCAGACCAACAAGTAGAATTACAAAATTAAACCATTATTTCATTTTGGTTTAGAAAACAAAAGTCAAGGCAGAAAAATAAATTTCTCATAAAAATCATTCCATTGATACATAAAAAAGGCAACGATTTCAGAAACATGAAAACCTACAAACGTTTTTGGATGTTGATCACCTTTATAACATGTAATGTAAAAAGAATACAAAACGGTACAAAGCACTCAAAAGTTCACATACTGATTTACATTTGACATTGGCTTGTTATAATATAAATTGTATTCATGTAAATAATGAGGCACGGATCAACTCTGTGTAATGCTGGCCCATCATTTGGGCCTCTTCATTGTGCACTCAACACAAACTATGTTGTCCTCATTATGAACTGCAGTCCTCAAACAGTTTAGTACTTCAGTCAAGTTTACGCTTTTTCATACTGATAGTTTGCTGTTTACGAAGCTTACAGCTGTTTGCTCAGTCTTGATGGTCTTCCGCTGGACAACTACATGTATTTACAGTCAACTTTGATTTTCGTCTCGTACCATTGGCTCAGAGCAAGGTCACCTACAGCTGGTCTCAGTGTCTTTGCTTAAATCAGTACACAAAGCCGTAGACTCACAGAGGGCTGTTGACATTGTCAAAAGGCAAAGTTTTCAGGCAAATCTCGTAACTATAAGATGCCCACAAGTTTGGAATCCCAAAAAGAAGTCCATCCGATTTATCCTCACTGGTCCTATTTCTTAAGACACTGATACATGAGGGTTCTGGGATTCAGCATGTAGCGCTCTGAGTTGAAGAACTTGAGGTACTGAGGCATAGGTGACCTCGGGGTCATGTACGACATACCTGGAGCGACCGCCATCGTTTCTGCCAGCTTCTGCTTCATTTCTCGAACTTCCTGGTCTTGTTTTACAGTTTTAACTATAAACAGAAGTCAGAAAAAATATGAGTTTCGAAATGTCAGGTAAACCATCACATGTTGGTATGGTGGTATCTTCAGTCTTCTGAGTTAGCTTTAACCGCATAAATGGTGTAATACTTATTTTATAATCAGTTTATAATTAGTTTCTATCAGAATATAGTATGTTAAACAGTCAGGCCTAGCAATAATTTAGTTGTTTAGATGTAAAATTAAATGAAGGCGTCATGAGGGGACAACAGCTGAGCACTGTTGCGTCCCTCAGTGTTGAACAAAATTCAATTTGACAATTAACAATTGACTTCTTAACAGCTGACAGTTCACCAGAAATGCCCAAGTTGCATAATCGAATCAGTAAGTATCTGTGCAAATGTGGCATTTTTGTAGCATAAGTTGATATATGTGTAGCTGCATAAAAATCATGTTAAATGAGATGAAGGACCTTGAGCTATCTCCAGCTGTCTGCGGGCATCTCCGAGTGCAGAGAAGAGGTCTAGTTTGAGACGGGTTTCTGCACTCAGATTGTACTCTAGATGCTGAGCCTTGTCCTGCAAGGAGGAGAGAGCTGAGAGGAGAGCATCTGCCTCTTGCTCTGTGCATCTGTTCCTCTGGAGGGTCTGGAGAGGAACAGCAGAATATTGCACATATGAGATGAGACAGAGCAGAACAGTATGGAACAGAACAAAAAAAATTAATCAGCCAATTTAGGCAACTTTATATTGAAGGGTTCAGGTGCACATTGACTTCTAAATCTCATTTGTCCGGTTCCAAGTAATTGAAGGTGAAGTGAGTTGTTTTTTGTTATTTGAGAAGTTGAGAAGTTAAAAGTAAGTAACTAAAAGTAAGTTAATTGTAGGCTTATTTCCTAAAAAAGTAAAAAACACATGCTATTAAAACTTTGCTGTTTGTGTAAGCATCCTGGCCATTCCATCCCAGCAACATTAATCAACCAATAGCATTACTTTATGCAGATGAAGGGAATTCCCAAAAAGCCCTGTGTGCACCTGGGTACATTAAATTATTTTATGCATTATGTATATAGTTACATTTTGTGTATACACATTTTAAGTGAAGTGAATCTTAGGATGGTCAGACTTTAATTACTCTTGTCATTTCCAAAGAGTTTAAAAATGCTTTGATTTATGAAAAATAAGTTTGGTTATGCCAGACTGATGTTAAATTCATCAAAGCACAAAAATTCTCAGATTGCACAATTTCTTCAGAAAGACCTGGCTTCTGTCTTGGCATGTTTTATATACTACAAACACTGAGCACTTTGCAAATAAACTTTCATTCACACACACAAAACAACAGCAACCACAGCAACTGGTTCTATGACTTCACAAACAAAATTATGTACTCATATCCAAGTGTTTTACCTCCACTTCATTCTCTAGAACGATCATTCGATTCTCTTTCCCCTGATGTTCCAGCTGAAGTTGTTTGTACTCTGAATCTAGATCTTTAGCTTTTTTCCTCAACATTTGCGCTTCACTGTGTTCTTGCCTAAAGTGGATGGAAAAAATTTGCAATTTTATACCAACAGATGTATTTTGATGTTGCTATTTCCAATTAACATTTTCACGCCACTTTACCATAATTACTAGTTTATATTGCAATACATGATTTATATATGCATATAAATAAAACTTTAATATTAAAATTACCTGTGTGATGCATTTCGAAGTAAAAACGATGCTTCATCAAATTTTTGGGCCCTGACTTCTGCGAGCTGTTTTTCTACTGACACCCGAACCTCTGTTTCCATTCTGATTTTCTTTTCCAGCAGGGAACTGTTTTGTTTGTCCTTCTGTCGGGATTTTGTTAGACACTGAATCCTGCGTGGCAACACACCAGAGAATTCAGATAAACAGCATTAGCTTTTATGTTCAAGTCAACACACTTTTACAGCAGGAAAAGTTTGACTTTTAATAGATGTCCTTGTTGCACCTCATTCATGTGATTCAAACCAGCATAATACAAGACAGATTTTTGTGTATTATTATCGGTGCATTTTGCCCCTGTGAACCTTTAGAAAATAAGCTCTGTTAAAACACACTTTGCACTCTCATTAGTTTAATTTGTTCATTAATGATGTTCAATAATGAATAGACATGCATTTTCTTTTTAAAATCGTACATTTTAAGCATGTGCTTCACTGACACTGTTGTTTACTTAGCAATGAAGTTTGATGACAAATTTGTCATTTTTTTTGTACTGGAAAACTGAGCAGCAGTCATAATTTGTGTAAAAACTGATCAAACTTATTTTCACACAAATACATTTTAAAATGGTTTATGAATATTTATTTAAATTACCTTTATTTCTCTTTATTTAAATGACCTGAATTCATTTGTTTTTATAAAGCAGCAAAAATAAATGACGTTATAGCAAAAAGTGTCCAAAAAGTTTTTATATTGTGTTTTTATGTGACCTTTATATTACAAGAAAACCATTTTCTTTTAAAACAAAAATCAGCTCATAAAGTGCCTGTAGTTTATTGTACAACTACACATAACTGTCACACTTTAAGCAGCATTACGAAACATCAACCCAGAGTTCTAATGCCAACAGCAGAAGATCAGAGAACTCACTTGTTCTGCAGAAGTTCATTTGCATGTCTGAGCAGAGACACTTCAGGCCGCAGACTGTGTTCACTGTTGGTGAGATTACAAATGTGGCTGCGCAATTCTTGCTCACTCTGTTTGCTCGCTTGCAGCTCTGCCTTCATTCTCCTCACTTCTTGTTCCAGCCTGTAGAACAGATGGAGATCAATATTGTGTAAATGTAGTGCAAAAGATTTACTCATGATGCACAGTTAAATACACAGCATTACATTATATGATACACAGCAAACATTATATGACATTTTTGTTGTTTTTTTATTCTAACAGAAGATATTGAACATACTTCAATATCTGGTCAGCATGTGGGTTTGGAGAACTTGAGATGTTTGGTGAGCACCTATCAGCAGTGTCCCCTGTAGAGTTCATGGCTTTGGGGGCTTTCTGCCTTTTCTCCCCTTTGCTATTAGGGATATTTCGATGAACTTTGGGTAGAGAGTTCTTGGAAGGTCTTGGAGCTTTGCTGCTCTGGTCCTCCTGAGGTAGGTTTTCAGGAATTTCCAGCATGGACGTAGAGTCTAAATGAAGTTCACCTCCATGATGCTTGGGACCTGGAGTTTGTGGATTTGTGTCTCTTTCAGGTCTTCCTGGAAGTCTGTGGATTTGTAGACAGTCCACCACGTTTTGCTTGTCCTCTGATGTGATGTCATCATTTGGACATTGGTATTGCATTGGCCTGGATTTGATTATCTTCCATTTGGGATCTGTATACACAGGATACTTTATTTGTCAAAATGTTATGAAATTAACAATTACATGCTATAAGTTTTGTCTCACATCATTAACAATAACAACAATAACAGAACATTTTAGGTCTATAACATATTAGATCTGGAAAAATCAATGGATGCAGTTAAGAAATAAAGCTATCATAGAAAAATGATCTGTACCTTCCATGCACAATTTTGGGTAGAGGTGCATGTAAGGAGGTAGGGATTGTTGCAAGAGATCCACGTGGAGGTCATTTTCACTCTGAACAGATTTCTGAGTGCGCAGCTTAAACAGACTGGAGAAGTAGCAGGTTGCATCAAACCCCATGTACACAAGCGGATAACCAATGCTGTGAGAAATAATGAGTTTCAGTTATTATTACATGCACATAAAGGTCCAACTGATATTCCGCCCCAAAAAATTAATTGACAACCAGAACCTACCAGTGTGCAGCAAATAGATGGGATAGATTTACATGGGGACTTTTTAAGTCCCACAGCCGTAGAGAGGCTTCCACATACACTAACAGAATCCATAATGTCATAGTTGACATACAGATTCCCTTTTCTGCAAATAAATAACAATACATGCAAGGGCACAGTCACAATCTGTATCTGTGTTGAATAAATGATGCTGTATTTTAATTTAAAGTGTAAGGGCTTACCTGTATGCCACATATAATTAAGTAAGACATATGTACTGGCTACAAAAAACAGCCAGTGTAAGGGTACAAAAATTAAACAGAATAGGTCCAGAGTAAATGCTGCACCCACAAAAACCATACAGATGGCCTGTAAAAGAAAAGGAGTGGTCAGTTTCTTTGCTTTCTAAGTTTATGCCAAAATGTATGTGTGTGTGTGTGTGTGAATATATGTATGTATATATGCATGTGCTAAATAATATACAAGACAGAAAACTACCTACCAGCCCATGACAGTGGAATGTAGTGTAGACGGTTCCTAAAAAGAGCCAACAGGGCCACAGGTATTCCAGTCTGAACTCCAAAATAAAGTCAGCAAACAGCACCAGCATCCAGACAATCATCAGTTTTAGAACAGAGTAAGCACTGAAAATGGGAAATTTAAAATTACTTACAATAGTTTTAACTTTTGTCCCTCCCTACAAAGCATAACGTATATATATACTGTATATATATATATATATATATATATATATCTTTTATATATATTTGTGTGTGTGTGTATTATATTATTATGCCTTTTATGCATGTCTTCTTTAAATGTATATTTATAATACGAATCCTCTATTAAAGGCGTAATTAGGCTACATAAACTAAGTCATTGTATATAAATGAGAAAAACACGAGTTCCTCCGACAGGCAATGTGTTTAGACATAATGTTGACTGACAGACCAGCAAAAACACAGTTCGGTATTTCTATGGGAAAATAAACGAGAATTTATGTGAGATAGAAAGACAGGAAAATTGTGTCAAGAGTTCGTGAAGACTTTACAAGTAATATCTTGGTCGTACAATCTATTGTGCCCGATTCCTTTGTTCGGGCTTTCTGCCCATCACATCCCTTTGTGTTTGGTAACCATGACAACATTTCATCTTCTGCATCATCACCTAAATCTACAGTGTTGCCATGGCTATTTAAAGAACAAGAATCTGTTGTGCAAGAAATCAGCGCACAATAATTTACTGAATACCGGACGACATTCAAATAACTACACAATACAAATTAGTCACCTAAAACTAGATTGTTGTCTGTTATTGTTGACTGGGAACAATAGAAAATCAGCGACGTTGAAAAAATTAAGTACTGCACACAGTACTATACAATAATAGGATTACCAAAGCCATCATTTAGCACATATTGCACAGCTCGTAAACATCATAAACCGCGACGTATTTTACACAAGACGTTCCTTTGCGTTCCGTTTTTTCTCTTATTGTCTGTAGTCGGAGGTTTGTCTGTGTTTTCAGACAGTCTGTTTTTCAGAAATCGTACTGTCATCGAGAGACTATTGCGATGAGTACTGGTTTAAAAAAGCCTCCGCAAACAACAAAGAAAAAAACAAATGTATGAATATTATAGCATAACCAACACAGTTCGCAATGGTGATGATACGTTTAATAAGATCATAACATTTTGTTATTCAAATAATTTGAGAGTAACGTGGCCCGCTCGTAATTTTCAGTGTTCTTAGACAAAATGCTATATTTGGCCTTGTGTGCATTTATTAAATTAAGTCAGTATTACGCGTGACTTAAAATCCGATTACCAGTAATAACAAGAGATGTTGTTTGTTTCCATCAATCCGTGCATCGCGCTATAGCCGAGCTATAGCCATGCAGGTAAAGAACGGGTACGAGCAATAACAAAACAAAGCAGTGCCGTGTTGTGTCAATACCTTTCGGAAATCTCTGTGAGTTTGATCTTTTTCATTTTCCGCAGCCTGCCTATGTCCATGTAGCGTTTCTTCATATTATGGCTTCTGGTCCTCCTGGCAATTTAGTCCATTAAATACGTAATTGTTGTAAGACTGGAGGTCTCATTTACAGTAACCTGAGCAGACGCGCTTTGTGCATTAGTGAAGGTGGATGTGCGCACGCTCGCCGAGAACTTCGCGGAGAATCAAGCGCCACGACGAGGTGCGCCTGTGTACTTCTGTGCTGCATGGACAAATTCGTTATTGGTGACCACACGAGATGTGGTTTACAAGTCAAAATCATGAATATTCATTGCACTTGATTTTTAATGCATTCAAAAATTTATTTTCTCCGTTATTTAAGAATGAATAAGCTTGTTTTGATAGTGAACAGGTGGACAACTTGGAAAAATTGTCATGGAAAATTAATAAGAAAGTATAAGAATATACATCTTAAGTTTTCTAATTTAATAACAATTTTGATTAGGCCCACAATGGAGTGCAAGGACAGATTTTTAATTCAGTAAAACATGTATCAACAGAAATCCACAGGGTACAAAAAAACAGGGAGCCAAACAGTCCCCTAGTGTGTCCCGGCATTAATTTTCATCAGAAACGTTATAATATGCCACCTGCCAACAAAGCAGTCCCAACTAACGTTGCAAAATGAATTCAAGGCATCCTAAAATGAAAACGATAAAGATACTGAGAACATATTGCTTTTCAACATTTTATTTCACATTTACAAAAGCTCTTCGACTGTGCATTATCCATTAAAACTAACCACACTGTCACCAACCGCCTGCGTTTAATGTCACCGTTTATATATACAATTTTGCAATTTTAATAACTAAAAACATAATTAGTCTCTTATTTCAAAATATAATTGCATTCAGCATGCAATTTTATCAATGCTTTAAGATCACAGCAATGATTCAATAAATTGTCTTTGAAACACATACAACTTAAAGCACTTGCAAAATATTATTCTTTGAATACATGAGCATTAAGCTCCATCCTGCCACCCAATTAATTAAATCTTGCAGGTACATCTTTGTTGTCCAATAGGCGATAAACATGTCTACGTGCTTTTTACAGACTAGTGACTACTGTCGGATTCAAACATTTATTTTTGGGTGATTGGAAATGAATTCTGGTCCATCAGTTCTCCTACACGTTCCTGAAGAATCTGCACAACTTCTGCCAGGATGAAAACGTGTGTGTCGTCCAAATCCTGGATGATAAACTTTTTACCCAGCGCTGACGTCTCGTCCAGATACAGAAGAAACTGCTTCATAGCTGGGTCACTGTTTAAGATTTAAGGTTAGTTATAATTGAAGGAGCAAAACGTATTTTAAATGGTCATGTTAGGTAAAGCTTACCATTCAACGAGAACTCCTTTCAAGACATTGACCATTTTGGACGGGATGTGTGTAAGACTGCTGGTCCTTCAGTTGAAGACTCCGTATCTATTTGAGGAAAAAGGTAAAGCTGTTTCAAATAATAATAATAATCAAACATAGTTTCATGTCTGTAACATCGACGAATGTAAACGTTACAAACCCAGACGTACTATATGAGTTCAACAGCCACATGTTTAAAATGGAGAAAAACACGTTCTAAGAAATTACATATCAATACTTTCAAAGCACAAAAAATGTACACTTACATTGATAGCTTGTCTTTATCCGTATTAAACCACACTTTGTTTTTAATGCAACAGTCGCCACCGTGTAGTAACAATGGTCTTCTTCTACTAACACACGCGCGATAGATTCATACTGCCGCCTGCTGGACTGGAGTGCATGGCGGGACATTCACTGTTGGGTTTATTGCAAGATTTATTGTGACCCTTACAGTATAGTTATTGTTAAAATAAGAGAAGTGAAATTAAAAGTTACAATTCAGCTTTATTTATATCAGCACGTTATAATAAAGATTTGGCAATAATTGTGAGGGGGAAAACACATCTAAGCAATGAAATACATTCTACAATTAACACATTAATACAAAAATATTGACAAATAATGTTGACAGCCAACATTAGTAATAACCTGTGCATTTGAGGTAGGGATACAAAGAAGTGGGTGAGTTAAAAATATAAGGCAATCAAGTTGTTAGTCTGTTACTAAAAATTTCTTTTTGTTTCAGAAATAAATAATATAAATAAAACGTACCTTTTAACTGTTCATTTACATACCAAAAAAACATAATAAACTTGATACTCATGTCTTTGTCTTTATGTATAATTCTTTAAAAATTAAATGCTAAAATTGTCAATCAGGTTGAAACCAAAGTGTCTTGCATTAGTTTCATGGCAGAGTTGACGTGAACAATAGACATTTATATGTAAACCCAGGGTTTTTAACAAATACTGGAAAGGTTAAAAAAGGAAAAATGAAAGGTGAGGAAAAAACTGTGCTATTTCCATTTTACAGCCACATTTTACAGCCGATGGTTAAAGCACCACAATGCTTACAAAAATATAAAAATAAAACTTGTATTCCTTCTTATCCAGTTCTGTTGTAAGTACAGCTATCATTAAAATATAAGGGTTATGTCATCATGTGGCAGAAAACAACATGGCAAGAGATCAGTTTAGCACTGTACACACGACTTCAGATTTCACCTAATTCTGTGAACTACCGCCAAGAGCGTCCTGAATAAATTGTAAAGTACGTTTATAGAGAAAGGAGTCTTTATTCTCTGGTTTGCAGATATTAAGATGATCTACGTTCGCCTGGATAAGGTCCCCAATTCCCAGATCTAAAGGAAAATGATAAATGCATTATAATACAAATAATGTACACACACACATATACATATATACATACACAATTTTTCTGACCTACCTGCAGATTGAGATGGAACAACCAACATTTTGAGCATTGGCCCAATGGAGGTTGGCAGTGATTCTGTAAAGCTCAGGACTTTGAACTCTCGTTCTTTTGCAAAGTTAAGAAAATTTTCATTTAAGTCTCGCAACGCTGGAGAGTCTGAGCAGAGATAGGCCAACAGAAAAACAACATGTAAGACATGAAATAAATAAATCCTATCAAGAAGAACTGATAAGAAATTAAGAGAACAAAAATCACATAATACCTTTACATAATTCTTTAACTTCGATGGAGGGAAACAGAAGGTATCGGACATTTACGGAATACTCTGCCATAAACGTGCCGTGATGAGGAACACTGTAGAACAGAATTCCCTTTGTGTTTTTGATCAGTGCACTGAGGTCAGGATCTTTTGAGGCATCTAAAAGCATCTTTTTCACAAGTAAACCTACAGCACAAAGAATGATGAGAATTACTGTAAGTCTATTAGTAACAGCTTTTATTATTTCCAATAAATTCCAACTGTTCCAGATAATTCCAAATAATTCTGCAGACTGAAGCATTGATCATAAATATGAAATACACACATTGGAACTGACAGGAAGTGATTAAGTTTAGTCAGATTTGTTTGCATTCAACTGTACGTGTTAAAAAAGTGTGACCCAAGTGGCTCATATAAACAGCCCCTTAGGTCAGCATGAGGTCAATGTATCGTCCTCCGTGTGAGAGGTCCTATCAGGTCATCATCAGGTTACAGTATCATGGGGTGTTATTGTATTGTTTGTGGCACATCTGTTACCAGATATAAAGGCCTGTATACACAGACAGTAGTATGCATTTTAATATATTGGTGTATGCATTTTAATATATTGGTGAGCCACACAATAGCTGCTTAACCAGACACAAGCATATCTAACAGAAGGACCGATGTGTGCTAGTTTTTCTAAGACCAGACTAACCTCCCATACTGTGGGCTACCCAAACCACAGGCCTGTCACCCACACCTGCATCCTTTAACTTCCTCAGCAGTTCTTGACTCCTGTGGGCCAGTGACTTCCTATATAGTCCAACAGAAAAGCAAAACGTTAGGGCTGTGATAGAATGCATCAACTGGATAATTTAATAATACACTTCACATCATAACTGTTTACCGTTGGTTTTCAGCAGGACACTTTGCCTTCCAGTCACTTAAATGCGTGTCATACTCCACCGACAGGATTCTGAGGTTTGGACTGTCTGCGGCCAACCATGACTGTGGAAAATTCAAAATATGATTTAAATGCGTTTGGATTGACCTTCTAAATGCCTCTGCAGCACTGTAATGCTGTGGTAACACAAATAATAATTAGTAACTTTGTGATTTTACCCATAAACCCCTTCTTTATGCTCTGTTCACTAGAAAAACAACCTGACCTTGGGCCAGCATTCAGTGTAGTCCTCTCTGATCCCTTCTGCCTTGTCATCACCCGTTACATCGCAGTCTTTTTGACGCCATGTCTTAAACGCCGCTCCCAGCAGGCCATGCACGAACAAAACGTCAGCTTTGATTGGCTGGCTGAATATGAGAGACAGAAAACATATTTCTCAATAAACATCAGTATTAACGGATACTTTCAAACAAAGATGTCTGGGAGTTTAACAGTATGCTTACTTTAAAGCATGCTTACTTTGTACGACACTGTGGGTGCAAGATATAAACACCATCCTGGTACTTTTCTCTCACTGCATCTCTGTCCAGATTGGCTAAAGCGCGAGCAGCGTGAGATGCCTGCATGATGTGTGGTGATTGGATCATCTCAGCCAGGGCAGACACCCAACCTACAAGATAACCAGAACACGCATGTATAAATCCTACAGTAATTGTATATGGCTGTAAGTGTATATGGCTATATATACACTTACAGCCATATACATTGTTTATGATACTTACAAGGCCTATACATTGTATATGGCTGTAACAGCCATAAGGTATAGAAGGTATAGACAAGCTTATGATCAGAGCAAACCTGACTGCACTACAGCTGTATGCAAGCTCTCATTCAAGGCGAGATTTCCAATAATTCGCACAATGTTGCGCTGAATCTTAGGAGAGTCCCGGCGAAGCTGGTAAACTTTTTGTAAAAGCTGCAATCCTCCATTAGCAACAATGTGGTGACAATGACTGGAGACCTATGAAGAAAAAAAAACATCTTAAATGTAAATGCTTCCAGTTTCAACAACGATTTATAAAAGTGAACATTTGTGTCAAAAAGAATTCAAAATTATTAGTTTAAATCAAGTTTTACAAGCACTGTTGTATTTGATCACTGTTTACTTCCTTGAAAGTGTGCAAATACAGGCTGCGCTGACAGAGATGGTGTAGATTACAAATAAAGGCGAAACTTCACCTTTGAATGCTGCACCAGAGCTTGCAGGCAGAAAGTCTCCACCTTCTCTGAGGGGGTGGAAGTGAGGCTTTGGGCGTAAGGTAACCCATTTCCTCCAAAACACCACAGCCCACCCTAAACCACAGAGCAAAATACACAGCAAATGAATGTCTTTTTCATCTGAAGTAAATTTCATCTGATGTTTGAAGTAAAGTGTGTGTGTGTGTGTGTCACCCTTTGAGAGGCTAGTGATTGGCTGCTCTCTCTAAGTGCAAGAGAGGTGAAGTACTGCACACACAGATCCACCTCTGACTGGGGCAGAGAAGCAAGCAGCTGTCTGAGGCCGTCTTCTATTGATATATCCTACACATGCACGATAGCAACCGTTAACACAAACAGGTGACATCAGCACAATGTCAACCAGCTAATGTTTGGAATGCATCTACCCACATCCTCTTTGTGTGGCAATACAGGAGGAGGGAGAAAGAAGCGCAGGTCCACATCAGGGGTGCGGGCGAGACCCACAGCTGTGCGTTGATCTATCACTTGTGCTGCTGTTCGGTATTGATAATCTGTGATGGACAAGCCAAAAGACAGAAAAGACAGGAAGTCATTACAGAAATACCTTCTTTGTAGTGAGCCATGATTATTCATGATTAAATATGCAATAACAGTCATATACCAGGATAAAGTGCACAGTACCGGTTTATATTTAGGTATAATATTAGTTATAGTTTACTGTTGAGACCATGCATGTTAAAAAAGCATTTTTTAGGCCACTGATATGACTAGAATATTTGATATATTTCAAGTGACTAGAATGTAAAAAAACAATTTTTTTTTATACTTTTTAAATAAGCGAAATATTGAATTAACCTTTTACATGGTCAATGTCCCAAATTTGCTTATTTGATTAGCAGCCTAAAATACCATAAAACACATTTCTTATTTATTTTACATCATAACAACAACATTTTTCAAAATCCTAAAACTTGTCATTTCTAATCCCATATTACTGTGGTCTCAGAACTTTAGTCCCCATTAAAATTAGAATTCAGTTCATGAATAGACAGACATTAGGTTAAATAAATAAAATCCAACCATTAAGACATCTAATGTCTGAGGAAAACAAGACAAGTATTAGGGAGATTATAATGTGCTTTGGTCTCTCACCCTGCCAGTGGTGATTCTGGGCCAGTTCCTGAACCGTCTGCTGTCTCACGGCCCGGTCAGCAGAGCTGGTTCTTTTCAGCAGGATCCACAGGGCATATTCATGAGGGTCTGCGTCCAGATGACTGAGATGTTCTGATATAACAAACCACATCAACATATAAATCTATCACATACTACAAACACACCCTCACCCACCAGAAATCCTGATTTGATATAAAAACTGGATTAATATAGTAAACCTCAGAACACTGTAATGAAATTAATTTGCTATTTTGGCAAAAATAGAATTGAAACAAATTGGAACGGGTGGTTTCGGTAATACATGGAGAATACAGCACTTCAGAGCTTCTCTCTACATTTTCTACATTCTAGCCATCTACTGCTGTGGGTCACTCTGCTAAACTGTCTTGTGCTCAGTCTATTTGTTTTATACTACCCTCCAGCCTCAGTCCTGATGCCTTTAAGTTTGCTGTGATAAAAAAAAGCCAAACAGAGTCTATTATAAGACTCCATATTATTTTGCACAAACTCCGAATGAACAGAGGTGGTAACATGAGGGCCTCATTTAAAAAAAGAACAACATAAATCAGTTCCTCTCTCTGCAGCTACATCTGTGTCAAAAATATCGTCACCGTTATCACTCAACAAAAAGGTGCAGATGTTTCCTGAAAATCTGACATGATTCATTTGGGTCAACAGGTGAGTTTTCTAAGCATGCCCTTTGGTAATATCCTACATTTACAACTTTACTACAACTTTAACTGCCATTTGTTTCGGCTACGCTCAATTGTAAATAACTCTTATGTTGTAAAAACAAAAACAAACGGCATGAATTACTCACCATCCAGCGGTCGCAGCAGAACTCTGGATGAAATTTCAAGAAACTTTCTAGCTGCTTTATGAAGCTCTTTCCTGGTTTTATTAGTGAGGCCTGGAAAGGGAATAAGGTCCATTAAAGGTTATTAATACGTTTGTACTTCAGTTAAAAGACGTCAGCTGCTTTTATCATCATTTCTGCAAAATGTCAAACAATACATCTATAATATATCAAATGCTAATTTATATAAGATTTAACTACAATGCAAGCTTTTGTTGCTAATATATGCTCTGAGCTATGGTCGCATACGTATCTAAATAAAAAAACAATTAAGAACCATTTTCATTGTTATGGCACATAAAGAGAGGCTTTAAAATTTAAACTTTTGTGTTCAATGCTCACTGAATAAAGCAAATCACACACTGTCATAAAAGTATGATATAATAATTTGATTTTTTTGGGAGAACTGTTTCTTTGAAAGCTGGAAAATATCATAAACTACAAGTGCAACAATTTATTTTCATCATAATCTGTTTTTCACAAATCTGTCACGCATGTTATGTACATGCAGCTTATCAGTAAATGTTTTACGACTGCTGTAAAATAAAAAAACAAGATGTACCAGAAGCAAGACTCTCATGTTCTCTATAAGTGGCATGAGTCAGGTAAATGTAGGACTTGTGTTTTTCCTGTAGAATGGCACTGGTGTCAATAGTCATGGCCTGATTCAGAGTAACCACTTCATAGGTGATGAAAACACATCCTCTGTGGAAACAAACTTGAGTCAGAATGTATGTTTGGGTTTCTGGCTGAATATAAAATTTGGTCATAGCTCAGATGTAGCAGAAACAAATGTTTTTTTTTTTTTTGTATATGACCAGATTATTCATATATTAGTTTAAAATGAGTTTTCTCATTTTTTGAGAAAAAAATTGTATTGTATTGTATTGTATTGTCCACCAGGTATTGTCAAATATTTCTAAACAAATAAAAATACATGAAATAAATGAAAATAAACAAAATCGGTGAACCTACCCCAATACAACTGCACCCGTCACTTTAGCCAATTTTCCTAAAGAAAAAAGGGCACAAGTGTATTATTTTGTATCTTAAAAAACGCAAATAAAAATAACTTTGATTTATAATAAATAAATAAACAAACAAACCAATAAATAAATCTTACGGAGGTCTTTCCATGGCAGTGCTCTCTTCACAGCGGGTCCTGTGGTGCTCAACCTCCGGCAGCGGATCATTCGCAGGGCAGACGCCGACATTTGCGGGTTTACTCGCAGATATCCGATGATGGCACACGTCAATCGAGACCGAAGGGACGGTGAGACATATATGACAGCTGTTTATGTCTAACTGGTCCTACAGTAACATTCTCACGTCGATCATAACCTAAATACTAGTTAAAGAGGAGGTGGATAAGTCAAGGCATGCCAGAACGGTCACTGTTATCTGATCTCTGTACACTGTTTTAAAAGGCTAAACACGCTTCTTGTGCTACAAAGATTAGATCTGCTTGTCCATATTATGCTAACGGTTTTTAAACATCTTACATAGGTAAAAAAATCGTCATTTGACGAGCTTAAATAAACTGGCGGCTTAAAGGTGCAAACAGCATTTTCAAATATAGTGTCTGCGCCCAGAACGGCCAATGAAACCGCACTTTAAATGTGCGCTTTACCTCTAAAAGCAGAAGCCCCTTCCAGTAAACGAGGTTTGAGCATATAGGTTTTCACTTTTGACAACCAATATAAACAGGAACTGGCTTCTCATTGAACTGACTTTTGCTAGAAACGTCATTACCGTAATAACGCAAATGCAAGTGTCAAGTATCCAAAATGTTTTACCGTAATACATGTTTTACCGTCTGTCTCACAGTCTGTACAATATACACAATCTGTATATGTTATTTGCAGCTGGCATAACAATGCCCACATATAAAGTAAAAGTCTTAGTAGGCCTATACATTTCAACCTGATGAGAGAATTCCTTCCTCTTGTTAGGGGAAATCCACTCATGGGTGTCAAGGATGCCAGGTCACTTCCAGGATGTCTGTGATCTAAACCCTCTTAAAACCCCTTAGGAGTAACTTTTGTCATTGGTTTGTTCATTTCTCAGTAAAATTTAATTCATGGATGTGTGGAATCTCTGAAAACAATACATTTATAATAAATTTGAATTTGAGTCTATGAAGATTAGGCATACAACAAAATATTTTGTTCTGTAGGTAAACGTTTATTCCTATATACATACAATTATGCTGACAATGTCGAACAAAGTTTTTAATATTAGAATTCCTAGAATACCAACCAATAAATACTCATTCTAATGACACTGGTGCAGAATAATTTAAAATTGTTTTATTACTGTTTGTTTAGAAATGTATATGAATAGACATTTTGTGCTCTAACATCTATATAAAGGGTCACAAGGTTTTAATGCAACCCCACCTTGACCTTCAATAGCTCTTATTTCGTTCTTTCGCTCATCTCTCTCTCTCTCTCTCATACGTTTTTCTCTCACATTCTCTCTTTGATATATTCGTTTCAAACCATCCTTGTGCACTTAGTGTTTGTACAAACACAAATCAGCACATACACAAAACAACACACATAAATATCATATAAAACCCATAAACGCTTTGGAAAACTGGCCTTGTCTGATTAGGGATTAGAAACTTTCTATTGAGAAGATTTCTATTGTCCAACTTTCTAGTCCAAGTCTATGTATATATTTATCTTCTCCCAACACTTTTAGTGTCCATCCTTCCCTCATGTTTTCGTCTCCTGATAGGCTCGTATGATGCTCTCATAGGCAGGTGGTGGGGTCTGGCCAGCATGGAAGCCCCTTAGATTGCTGTTGCCCCAGAAGGAATCTGGTCTGCTTCTCGTCCTGGGTGGAGTAATCATGGAACTGACGGTGTTGGTAGAACCAGTTACCCCAGGGCTTGTTGTGAGAGTGGGGGTCCTTGGAAGGCTGCCCTGGGCCCCCTCCTCTGCCTCACGAGCAATCTGACTACACTGAAGAAGAGGATGGAAGGTAGAGGCCCGGAAACTTGATTTGCGGCCCGGCGAGTCGCCATAGTCTGTTGGTGAGGAAGAGGCCTGCCGATGGAAAGAAAAAGCAGCACTAGCCAGACTGTTATTGCTGCGTCGGTCGTAACTGCTGCTATGTCGATTGAAGCCGGCACGAGAGCGGGGTGAGGAAGAACGGTTGGTCGAACGGGACTGGTGGACGGGCAGACGTGTGATGGTTGCTGAGGCCCGACGATGGGACATCCAGGTCCAAGTGATGTAGACCAGGCCACCCAGCAGCAGACCAACAACCATAGAAAGACAGAAGGCCAGTATCACATCTCCTAGTGGAGAAGACAGATAATTTATAAAAGCATTACAAATTCATAAATTGTACTTTAGGATCATTAGTGAGAGATTGTAGAAAACCGTTAAAGGTCAGTTATGAATGCCTATCCCGACACACTTATAGTGGGCGGGGTCAAAATATACAATAGAAGACTGAACGCACCCACTGTTTTCTTATGCAGCTAAACTGAATTAAATAGTTTGAATTTTAGGAAGTTTCCTGTTATGGCATTCCATGGTCTGGAGAATTACCAATTGCTCTAGCACACAGGCACTTAATCCGGTGTGTCACAAGACTTTATTGGTTCTTTAAAATTCTCTTGAAATGTTCTTGAAATTTAAATACATAAGAAAGCATATTTTAAAGGAATTTCATGATTATTAAAATAATTTTCCATAGACCATAGCTGTTAAGAAATGGGTGTAGAATTAAAGTACTGTTATTGTATAACCACACGACATATTTATTTTACATATTATTCC
This sequence comes from Ambastaia sidthimunki, assembly GCA_036877625.1. Classification (NCBI taxonomy): domain Eukaryota; kingdom Metazoa; phylum Chordata; class Actinopteri; order Cypriniformes; family Botiidae; genus Ambastaia; species Ambastaia sidthimunki. The sequence goes on from JAZGTK010000298.1 coordinate 38,312, forward strand.
AATAATATGACAACAAAAACACTTGAGAGTCTTAGGGGAACTTTAACTTGGATATTAATATTGTCCCTGGGACAAAAGAATCACAGTCTAGAGTGAAGGATCATCTGGAAATGACATTTGGATCAACTGAATGGAAAAAGCTGCACACTGGCTGTGTTGTTTTTCATAGATCACTTTTGCCAAATCTTTGTTTCTTTTTACTACTGTCTGCCTTTCTTTAGAGAAATTAGTTTTCTTAAAACTCAGTTTTCCTAAGTTTTTTAACAGAAGTAAATGTAATAGAAAATGAAAGAGTTATGAAATAAAATGAAAGAAAATCTTACTTAATCCAAAGGACTCCAGTATTTCCACAATAGGATGAGTGCTGTTATCTGCCATAGCTCCCTCCAGAAATACAGAGGAGCAGAGAGGACACGATCTCCTCTCCAAGCTTTTGGTCCACTCACACTTCCTTTTAATTCTTTCTTCTTTTCTTTTCACTATATCTGTGTTTGTGTAACTCTTTGGTTATAGGGACCCTCCTCTCTGTGTTGTATCTGTCTTTCAGCGCTGGACTGCTCAGCTCTGTGGCACACAGGATCTTCTGCAGGGCCAGGGTTGCTAGTCTGTTGTTGTGGCAAAGCAAAGTCTTCACTTAGTACTTCCTGCCTTTCCTGCGTAAAATTAGCAGCAGTCTGTCCTTATCTGCGCAGACCAGGGTTCCTGTGGGATGGAGGGGAAGAGAGGAGGGTGGAGAGAGGGGGAGAGTCAAGGTGCGTGTGGAATCATGTGCTCCCCATGGCCCTAATTCATCATATTTTACTTTTCTATTTCCCTCTTTCGCTTCCAAACCCTTGGCATGAACAATTTAAGCTGTACTGCTCCATATCATTTGCCAGGCTGCAGTTTAGATAAAAGTAAAACATTTTGGTTTAATTTCTTTGCGGTTTAACTTCCTTTGCAATTTATATGATAATGATTGAAGAAATATAGGTAAATATATATATATATATATATATATATATATATAAATAAAATGTATAAAATAAATCCTACCCATACTCACAATGCTTATAAATAAATATTAATGAAACACTATAAATTAATACAATTTTAAACATTTAAATTACAATTTTAAGGTATTTGAGTACTTTTTATTTATTCATTTATTTTTTACAAAATCTGTTTTCACATACTGTATAACCACAGTATAAACCACCACACATACATTGGAAGCTGACAAGATCACATTAAAAACATCAGGAATGTTTTAACGATTTCAGCAGAGGATGAAATAAATATCAAATGAAGGACAGTTTAGCATTTTGCTATGTATTTTAAAACACCATTTTCCCTAACACAATTTCCAAGATTTCTGAGCTTTTACAATTCCATTTTTCTGCATTAGTCTGGCTGCTCTCACTTCAGATTTTCCGTGCAGAGTTCCAGCTCAGTCCTGGGTTATCCTGACCAGGCTGGCTTTGCACAGAACAGTTCAGCACAAACAATATCCTGATAAGATCCTGCAGAGAAAGCGGTTGTGCCCCAAACTAGACCCCATTCACCTCAGTGAAAGCGTGTGTGCTTTCTCTTTACAGTGCTGGTGAAGGGTATCTGGAGGTTAGTGATTAAGAATGGTAGGTTATTGAGACAGAGACGCTGTTATGGGAGGGGAGGGATAAGCCCTGTACTGACATTTCCTCTTATTGTTTTATTGTTCTTGGGAGTGAAATCAGTTGTTGCCAAACACATTTTTGAAATATACTGTATATTGCAATTTATTTCCAGCTATGTACTGTACATGTACATGTGTACGTGTGCTTTTACATTAACAAGCACAGAAGAACATGGCTAATTTGCAGCCACTTGGCATGTTTGTGAGCAAAAGTTACTATTGCAAAAAATCAAAATTATTTAAACATTTAAAAAAAAGTACAAATTAACAAAATTGTGAAAAATTTTGAAACTTCTTTTTTAGCAAAAGAATTATGTGTTTTTCTTAAATAACCTAAAATACCATAATGTAACAATAATTAGTCTCAATATACTCATATACAATATACATCTGGATTCAATTATAAAACTAAACTACAATGATTAATAAGTAAATTAATAGTAAATAACTATTATTTGACTTATTTGTTACAGGTGTAACACTAAAGGTGGTTAAATGAGTGTTTTTGTCAGGCTTTGGCTGAAGTCACTCATAATCACCAGGGAAATAAATAGAATTCTGTTGCTAAACAGCAGATGGCTCTGTTACTCTTTAGAGAACATACCGCAGCTAATCTTGTTTTCAGACTAAACTCATTGTTTTCTGTTTGGCATTTCAAATTATTCTCACCATAGACATTGCTTTTTTTGATCTTGATAAGCTGCAAGTGATTTTATTTGTTTATCATTATGTAACCCTCTGTTTTATTTATCCCCAGGAAAACACTCATCAAATTGTTAATGTTGTGCTGAGCTGTTTGATGTCTGGGATCTTCAGGGTTTTGCTGCATGTAGATGGAGAATACAGGCTTCATGGTAAATGAAGGTGAGTAAAATTGAATGTGTGATGAGGAATGATACAGGCAGTGCTCCCTCTCTCTCTCTCTCTCTCTCTCTCTCTCTCTGTCTGTCTCTCACATGTATCTGCAGTGCCCGGGTAGAGGTCATTGCTAAGCATTGCATTGCTGCTTGAAAAAAGGCAGACTCAGCAGTTTGCTCTCTAAATCAGGAGCTTATCGCTTCAGTCAGGCGTTTTACTTGCTGTTTTATATTGTGTGTGTGTGATTGAAGCTGTAATGCAAGTGAAGAGCATCTCTCTGATATGGAAGTATTATCTGATCCTTTTAAAATTACATTTAATATAGTTTTCCTTGCTGGAGATATTCCAGCATGTTGCATTATTCATGGTAGGAGGTTTAGGCTTGTAGAAATATAACACAACAAAGTTAACACAACCAACCTTCATAATTTTATGGGACCTGGGACCCGTCTCCTCTGGGCCCAATGAGTGAACTAGAGTACAGACAACATTTTGAGTTATCTCCCCTGACAACGATCCTGACTTACTATAATGTTGTTTAGCCATACTATTGTAGCACACACGCACAAGATTCAGGCCTCACTATTGGTCAATAAAATTCATTCAAGATCTGCATTCTGATTGGACACCAGGTGGCAGTGAAAACTAATGCTGATGGCTACAGTAGTGTCTGAGAGGCAGAGAGAGAGGCAGAGAGAGAGAGAGAGAGAGAGAGAGAGAGAGAGAGAGAGAGAGAGAGAGCATGAGCGTGTGAGGGGAAGAAGGAACAGAACTTAAAGGGGAGGAAAGAAACCGTATGTTTGCATGGCATGCAGTGATTTACAGCTTTTATAACTTGATGTACGTTCACCTGATCACAGATCATTGGTGAAGTCTCAGGTGGTGCTGACCTGCATGAGCATCAACTGACTTGAAATCAGTGGAATGGCATCTGCTCAGTACTATGGCTGTGAGATTGCCAAACAGGGAGATTGCCAATGAGATGCAGAGGCTGCAGGGTAGGTGCATGTTTTCTTATAAAGGTGACTCCAATATGTGTAGGATGACTTAGGGCTCAAATGACTTCTGAGTAACTTGAATAGGTTTCAGTAGCTTAAAAGGTCCAGCAATGTGACGTTTTGATACTGTGATGATTGTGCATGTTTCAGTTAAAAACTGTATTTAATTCAATATAAGGCTTCCATGCTACTGTTAAGTGGCTGCATATTATGAGTGTGTTGCCCTGCAGGTTTATGTTGTTGTACAATATTCAAGGCAAATTTGTTAGGAGCACCCCAACTGCTAGCATTAAAAGTTCACGGTTTGTTTTCATTTGGTGCTTTGCAGTTGTAATGACATTTGCTGCTACAAAAATGTCTTTGGTCTTTGAAGATTGCTCAGTGAGTGAGTGAGTAAAAGAGTAAGAGAGAAAGAAAGAGAGAGACAGAGAGTAAGAAAGATGGAGACCGTGGAGATGGAGATGTGTACTTCTGCAACAAACACAGATGAAGTCACCTCTATAGTAAACCATTGACTTATATTTTGAAATGATATTTTAATATAAAAATATTTTAGTTTTTTTTAATGGCACAATTGTTATATTTGGAAAGAACAGATGTGTAACATCTAAATCTAATAAGATTTTTATTAGAAAACACATCTTGAATTAAATTAATTTGTCTTGCTCCGTTGAAAGATTGAAAACTTTTTTTTATTTTAGGCATAAATCCAAGGTTTATTTATTGAAAAACAAAAACAAAATGCCATAAAAAACAAACATAAATCAAGATAATAAGACTTGTTTGCCAAGAATTTTTTATACAACATTTTGCTTCTGCAATAAATGTTTGTCATCTTAGGTATGTCCATTTATGACAAAAAAAAGACAAAAAAATAATGTAAATGATTTTTGCAGTGTATTTAATTGATTATTTTTTAATCATTTATAATAAATGGCAGACTCCACTAATGTATATAGTATAAAAGGCTGGCAAATTCTTGAACCCCTTCTGAACATAATTATAATATGATCAACTCCTGCTTAAACTGTTACATGTGAACAGTTTATCTTTGGGTAACTTAGGGGTTTAGTTGCCCTAGAAACCAGAGGTAGAGCACTACTGTATGCTGAGTGTCAGGCCAGATTGATGGTGTGTAGATGCTTGTGGGTGGGATGTATCATGTGACACTAAGTAGGTATATTATTCAGTATGTCATTGCACCCTTATGCCTCATTGGTTGCAAAATTAAGGTAGAGCAGGAAATACAGCCATAACCATGTGCTTATGCTTATGTGTTTATGCTTAATATGAAACCGCATGTGCAAAGCTGTCATACTAGGATACAGCTAAAGGAAAAATGTGACCCATGAGTCGGAATGAGCACAGGCTAATTACAAGCTACAAGCAAAACAAGTAAAAAATGTAAATTTTGGTCTAATTTGAGGTTTTCACAAAAATGAGTTCATTAAGCCCTAAACCAAAACTCCAAATAGCAGTTAAACATCTAAAATTAGCATAATTTGTATGTTTTCTGAAAGATGTACCTTTATAAATCTTTCCTTTGTTTTATTAATCCACAAAAATTGTGTTTTTTTTTTTGCTTTCATCTTCTCTTCAGATAGATGTAGCTCATTCATATTTTGTCTGATTCCAAAAAAATTCTACATCAAGTTTTCAAACAAATAGTAAAGATGAGTAAATCTATCACCTTTCTAAAGTAATCAAAGATTGCTTCAGATCATTGTAACAAATTAACATTTTTAAAAACCAAATGTATATTTATCCCTTTATGTATATTTTAGGAAAAGTCAGTCATGTCGTTCATACAGTGATTTCTTATAGTATGACATCAGGAACTTTGTGTTTTAGAGAGTGAATAGAGTTAGATTGAAATCATGTGTATGAAAAGATAATTTAGTCTCATATTTTTTATATAAATTCAACATTTATAACAAATTAGAATTCAGAAATGCAATATTCAGACTTCACTTGACTTGAGTTTTCCATCTCTTCCTGAATGAGCAGATTAGAGTTGCTAATCAGACCAATTTGATCCGCTACTTTGATCAGATTAGATTCCCAATTTTCTGTGTGTGACTGTAACATTTAGAGTTAATGTTTGCGTTAAATTTTATTAATAAATTATGAAAAGCTATGCATTCATGCATATGTAATTCATAAAAACATATTTAATTAAACAATATATTTCATGATTAATATTATATCACACTAATATATCATATCGCACATCACAGTTCAAATTGGCTTTTGTGTATATATGCATTCATGTGCAGTATGTATGCTTTGCATAAATGTGTTTAAATATGAACCATTCAAGAAGACAGGCTTGTGCTGACCCTAAATAAAACTGAATTATATTATACATTTTTATGTATGATAAGCATTGGATATTTGCATCTATATAAATTAAAAATAGCTCATGTGTAACAGTGTCAGGACCAAATACTGTTTATGCTCTGTTTTCTTTTTTGTCCTCTATTTTGGGTACCTCACAACCAAACAGTGACAGGTTGAGGAAAAAACAGCAATTAGTGGCACCATATGGCCAAAAACAGCAAGTCTGTTTTGAAACCCTCCCAGGCTAAAAATCCTTCCATATGTTAAAGCATTTTGCTATTTATTATCTCTCATTATCTAGACAGAATCGCCTCTTCTCTGCATACTTTATGTAATTGTTTTTCAGTGGTCATTTGTGTAGGTTGTCATAAGACCTTCTCCACCTACAGTCTGGTGGATTTGGAGATGTTCCTCATATCTACCACACAAACACCTGTGTCTTACTCTCCTGTTCTTCTTTTTTTCTCTGTGTTTGCTGTGTTTAGTAGGGGTCAGGTTGTAGGTCTATTTTGGGAGCCACACAGTGGTCCCTAGAGAAATAATAGCTTAATGAACATGCAAAATAAAGTCTAGTTTCTGTAAAATAAACAAGTTTCTGTAAGAATTGGGTTTCAAGTTTTAGGGATAGAAAATATTATTGGGCTCAGTATAAAAAAATTGTAAAACCCAATACAAAGTCTCACTATGAGCAAAATTCACAATGCGTGTGTCTGTGTTTGGTATAAGTGAATGAGTGTCTTTTGTGTGCTCCATGCTAAAAGTCACACACAGACCTCTCAAAGGTCAACGTTTACCGCTTGATTCTGTTTGGTGGCACTGTAATTATTTCCTTTGTGTGCAGTTTGCATTACGTGATGACAGAAGAGACAGAAGTACATGGAGGTCATCCCATGTCCTCATACTTGCTCTCTCTAAGGCTGCTCGCACCAACACTGGCACAATGCCAGTGAGATAGAGAGAGAGAGAGAGAGAGAGAGAGAGAGAGAGAGAGAGAATTGGGTCAGTTCTGGCAGAGCCACAATAGCTGTGTAATGATGTGCCATCTATGGCAAAAAACAGCCAATTTCCTACTGACCAGCACGAGTGCAGACGGTCACCTTGAATGCTCAAATATGTAACAATCATTTCCTCAAGTTCTCATCATTCCACAACACAGACTCAGCTTTCTCTTTCTGCTCTGAGATGTCCAAAGGTGTTATACAATAGAAGTGCAGACACAAAACTAGATGCTGTAGGTCAGCAAATAGGAAAACATATGCAGTCTGCATTTAAAGTGAAGGAATTACTTCTTTATTATTGTAGGCATAGTTTGGCATTACTTGCTGTAAACCCTTACGGTAAATTACTTGTTTTAAAACCTATCCAGGAATGACTTGACTTTTTCACCCTTGAGAGCTTGTATAACTGAATTTGTTAAATATATTTTATTCTATTATATTACAATAAATATATTGTACATATTCCCTTACATTTACACTTTGTCCATATGTGAAAACTTTTAACAAATCTGTTTATCAAGTTAAATGTCAAAGTCTAAAGTACAGTAATATGTTTTCGGAAATTGAACTTACCAATAAATAGTTACACATTTGTGAAATTACTTTCACATAAATACAGAGACAGAAATAAAATTAAAAAAATATTGGGACAAAAAAATGTATGGGGGCCTTTGTTGTGGCCTACTGGTTAAAGTCAGACTCGTAACCCAAAGGTCACAGGTTTGATCACAGGTCATGAAATGACTGGGGTGCTCTTGAGCAAGGCACCTCTCCCCCAGTTTCCCCCTCATGTTGCAGTTATAGCTGCCCATTGTTTTGGGTGTGTGTGTGTTCACAGCTTTAAGTATGTTTTCACTTCTCACTGGCATGGGTTCAACTCAGAGGTCAGATTTAAAAAATAACCGTATGATGGAAGTTAGAATAAAAGTGATCGCTTGTCCATTTTAGGACATGGTGTTAATCAGGAAATGGGAATTTGTACTGTGAGTGTGGAGTTGAGGGGCTTTGTGACAAAGGGACATTGTCAACAGGAATTTTCCTGCTGTTCTGCTTGGCTGCAGATTAAAAGTCTTTCAGAAAAAAATTGCATAAATGAAATGTATATAATATTCACAACGTTAGTTTAATACATCTCCATATGTTTGCAGAACACTTTTACCAATAACAATTAAATCTTTACTCCAAATAAGAAGCAGTCAGTACAGAGTAATGTAT